>CAIGRB010051407.1:16839-40071 GCA_903798255.1 Fraxinus quadrangulata | reverse complement strand
AAACTCCATTAGAAAAACAGAGGCTTAGCCAATGAGAAGGTCTAGGGTATAAAGTAGCTCCTTAGTAGTTCAAAGAAAGTTACTTCTTGACCTGGGGTTGGCTTGAGAAGTAGAGTCGCCAGTTGTTAACAAAGCATGCATTAGATCGAATTTCAATTTTAGTGCCCCCAACATAAACGAGAGTTCTTTCTATGTAAATCACTTCACACAAAACATTGCTTAGGACCAACGGGTCACACGACATGTGAACGATTGACTTTGCAGGTTCCATACTTTGGTCTTTCATCTATTAAAGTCATTTGTGTTATAAACCATTTTAAATATATTTTAAAAGTGGAAAAGAAGTTAAAAAATTGACTACTTCCCTCTTAAAAAGCTTTTAGTGTATTGTTATAAGAGCTTTAATTTGTATGTACTTCTAAAATTAGAAATAAAGTGCTCTTTACTTAAATTAATGTTCATCAATGCTCACCTCATTCTTCCCTTTTCATTGAGCTTTTAATGCTGTTGTCACAAAAGAAGAGCTTCTAAAAAAATAAAAGAATAATAATTATTATTATTCTAAACGTAAAATGCATGCTCAATTATGAACATAATCGCTCTTGTGCACAATACCTTCATAAATCATAATAGATTGTACATAACTCCCAACATGGAAATTTACTTCTACCTCTTGCTTCAAAAGAGGATGAACGTAATCATATTCTTACTCAAGTACGTTCATAGCAATAACTGCGAGCACTGAACTTATTTTAGAACTTGAGTTATAAAGACAAAGAATGCTATATAGGTTGTAAATTGAAAATACAATATTTGCACAATAACCCATACGAGACTCCAAAAGTACAAGATCGACTATATTAAAAGAATGAAATAGAATATGAGACTCTAAATTTAGACAATATAGTATTTCAAACGAATGAAAAAGTAACTTGAGTACAAAGTTAGCCATCTTTAGTATAACTAACTACTATGAGTAAACATGGTTCGATTTGAACTGTTTGTGACAAATTTTCAAATTGAACCCTTTTTTCGATTTGATTCAGTTTAAAATCACGATTTTAGAGACAAAAAAAAAAAAACATACATTGAGCAAGTTAAATTATAAATATTATTCTAAAATTTCAGTTTAAAACATAAATAGTATCATTTTGATTATTGATGGGTATTTTTATATGATTTAATTAATTAATTGAGATGAATAATTGTCAAATTGAGTATTGAGTTTAATTTGATTAGGTCTAATATGGATCTATCTCTTTAACCGTGATGTTTTTAGTTTCAATTGGGTTAGATAAAAGTTAAAGTAGTTATTTTCATTTTTTTTGTAAACTTTTTGAAAATGTATACAAAAATTAAAATCTAAACCAAACGATTTCAAGGCGGTTATGATCGGTTCAAAATTAAAACGTTGACGAATCCATGTGGACCTAAACCAACCGTTAAAGAGGTTTCAGTCCAATTTTGCAATTTGCCGATTTCGTTATTCAACCTTACTGACTATTAACAATTTAGTTATAGGTTATCTTTAATTAATTTATGAAGATAAATAATGCTCAATGTGTTACAAATTGAAGAAAAAAGCTTTGTTCAATTTGTCAAATATGAGGCCCAAGAAGAAAAAGACAATTGAATTCAAAGATAGTCATATTATTTGTCCAAGTACTTCAAATCACTAACAACTCCTTTATTTAAAGTTTATTTTAAAATCGACTTACAAAGCTATATCAAACTTAGTATGTTTCAGAATATACACTTTATAAGAATGACAAAATATGAGATTTGAAAGAAATAGTTAGAATAAAATGAGAAGAAAAGAAAGTCAAGTTCGAAGTTTGTTGTGTACGTGGATGAATGTCATGTTCTTTGTTACTACTACTCTCTCTCTCTCTCTCTCTCTCTCTCTCTCTCTTCTTGACCACAAATAACTAAGAGGGTTTGATTGAAATTCTCTAAAACTTTCGTTCTATTGCATTTTTCAACAATATTCGACTTTCAGAAAAATACTTTTTTCATTCCATAAAGATAAACTTGTCGCATTGTCATACAGATTAAGAAAATTTAATTATATATGTCGAAACTATAAATTTAACTTACATTTTCCTAATATACCTCCAATATTGAATAATGATAATATATATTTGTTAATAATAAAGTGCATTAAATAAGGGGTATATCAAAAAAATTTCTCAATAAAAAGGTGACGTGTAATATAGTACACATAAAAAAAAATAAAGCAAGTTTATAAACAATAGAATACTCTAACAGATTCAATGTGATGATAATGCCATTTTTTGCTTTAATATATTTATAGAAATTGATGAATATTCATGCTGTTTTTCAAGAAAGATGTTGATTTGATCGCTGCTTGTTATGATTTTTTTCAAAATTGTTAGAATTGTGTGCCACTTTTTATTTTTTCCCAGTTTCCGAGGTTTATGTTTGTGTTGAAATATGATAACATGCCTTTTGGTGAGAAATAATAACAGTAACAATTTATCAAGAGACAGGCAAGAAAAAATTAATAATGCTATGGATATATAGCGCTATACATTATGATTCACATAAATGACACATAGTGGCCTCCTAGACCCAGGCCCCCCTCTAATAGGATTGCCTGTGACATTTATGTCAAAGGCTATATGTATTTTTATGTACACATGACATAATTCAAAAAATAAAGGTAAACCACTTTTACCCAATCACAAAATTTACTCTCCAACGTAGTCAAAACGATTGTTCTACTTTCATATCACAATTTATAAATTTATTTACTAACAGATAATATGATAATATTTGATTGGATCAAAATTTTATCAACTAAATAAAAAAAACACTCATTCACTTTCTTTTTGACACCTTATCGATCTGTAAAAGATTATGTAAATGATGAAGTGCAACAAGTACTTTTCCAATCAAAATACTAACTCATAGAAGAAATGGTGTTAACATTAACTATACTTAAGTTGCAACTAATCGTTTATTAATATTTTTGAATAAAAATTTCATGATTATAATAATGTAGGCAAAAAGAGAATTTCTGTCCAAAAGAAAAGTACGCAACAAATAAATATTAATATCTCTCTTATCCAATCATAAATTCTACGTCTTGTTAGTACATACTTGGCAAAGCTTAAATTACATTTTAAGTAAGTCAACCTTTATTTTTATTCACATATTTTATAGGATCCATAATTTAACTAACTTTTACCCAATTATTATTCGCATATTCTATGAATCAAACTTAAACTTTAGGTTAAACACATCCAAACATAAATCAAATTACCACCTTAAACATTGTTCATATCATTATTAGTGTGTTGAGCACTGTCTAAGTTTGGCCGAATATATTTTGTAGAATTTTGTGACAGGTGTAACCATGCAACAATATTATTTAATATCAGTGGTGTTAAGAGTATCAATCTGATTGACCACACTTCTTAGGTCCAATTAAATTGATCATGTAATCTTGCATTTAAATAAATCCATTATTTAATATCATTTAATTATCATTTAGATCAATGTTTATTATCAACGAAGGTGAATAACGTTACTCTATACCATGACCAAAAAAAAAGTTTGATGATAACATGATTGTTATTGGTGTTTAATATATTAAATTGACTTCACAATGTAAAGTACGTGACATTGATTAACTAATAATATTATGTTGAACTGCCTTTTAATAATGGTTTTGACTCAAAAAGTCCATTGAGAGAGGATAAAATGATTTATTTATCCATCATACTTTAAAAATAATAAATAAAAAATACGACAAAAATATTTTCCTTAATTTTAAGATATGCTAATAGAATTTCTACACAAACATTCATCATGGACGAGATGTGTTAATTAGTAAAAGGTTAAAAAATAAAAATTCGATGAAAAAATTTGGGTTATGAGTACTACCCTAACAAGGATTAAGACGTTAAGTTAAATTAAAATGTTGTACAACAAATAAAAATCGTGGTGTCAATATAATTACCATTAATAATACACCGAACTATCGATTTTGTTAATATCTTCGTCTTCATCTACTTTTTAATTGAAAGAAAATAAATCTTCTTCAACTACTTTTTAATTGAGAAAAAATGGGATAAACAATAATTATATAGGTAACTAACCATTTATTTTTGGTAACCTTTATTTGGCGTTTCTTTTAGATTTTGTAATTTGGTAAGATTGGTAGTAACCTTTTTGGGCCTTCTTTTGAGGAGAAACCAAATATTGGGGACATTTTATCCATTACTACGGATGTTAATTCAAATACTTATAAATGTTGTTATTAATTGATGTCTTAATTGATTTCATAGTATGTAAGTAAAGTACGTAAAAATAATTGATTAATAATAATAATAATACATTGAAGTATCACTTTAGTTATTATCTTATCGTCTTCAACTACTTTTTAATCGATAGAAGAAAAATCTTGACGTCTTCAACTACTTTTCAATTGAGAAACGAAGTGAAGGTAACAACAACAATAACATAGCATGCATGTAAAGAAAATTTCTCGACAAAAGAAAATTACGTATCAAATAATGGATATTGTTTGATACCACTCTTTTCCAATTATAAACTTCACATCTCAAATTACCATCTCAAACATTGTTGGTTCATTTAATGAATGTCTCTATAATATATTTTAATTTTATACATAAGCTTGGTCAAATATGTTTTGTTCCTGTTTGATGAGGGTTAGAAATCATATTTTTAATAATTTTGATAGAAATTGATGAAATATGTGATTTAAAAATTGCGAGTTCTATAAAATATATGATTAAGATTAATTATTGACTTTAATATATATGATTAAGATTAATTATTGAATTAATTTTAATTCCATTGGGTGATGTAAGCACAAATGTGCAACTATCACAAAAAGACAAGTTTGATGACATCATGATTGTATACTGAATTGACTTCCTAGTATAAACTGTGTAACAATTATTAATTAAAAGTATCCCGTTCAACTGTCACTTTTGTCATTATCTTAACGTCTTCAACTACTATTTTTCTAATTAATGTCTCTCAAGATGTATAATTTGTAGTAGGGTAAGAATGATGATAACTTTCATTTGGCTTCTCTTTAGAGTTTGTAATTGGGTAAGAATGGTGAAAACCATTTATTTGGCCGTTGGTCGAGTGAGAAACGAAAGATTATAAGCATTTTATTCGTTGTTATAGATTTTTTATTCAAATACATATGATGATTGTTATGAGTTGCCTACATTGTCACTAATTACGTAACATAAATTAATAATATTGCATTGAACTATCACTTTTATTATTATCTTATCGTATTCAACTACTTTTTAGCTCCTGACAAGCATTATTTTCAAAAAATAATGCTTTCAATAGTGTTTTTTTAAGGAGAATGAGTAATTAAAAAGTAGGGAAGAAATATCTTGACGTGAATTACTTTTTAATTGAGAAAAGAAATGGATGTACGCAACTAAACATTTATTAGTGGTAACCTTTATTTGACATTTCCTTATTATTAAAAAAAAAAAAAATAGTATTTGGCCTTCTTTTGAAGAGAGAAGAAAATTTGTGGACATTCTATCCATTATTATGGGTTTATAATTCAAATACGTATCATTGTTGTTATGAAACTTCAATTTGAGTAAGTAAAGTAAGTTACAATTTTTAATTAATGATACTATATTCGATCATCATTTTTATTATTATATTGTCGTCCTGGACTACATTTTAATTTACAGAATAAAAATCTTGACATCTTCAACTTCATTCTAATTGATTATGGAATTGGAGACAATAACTAATTATTTATTAATATTTTTAATAAAAAAATTAATAACTGTAACTTGTTCACAAATCGTGGTTTCTTACCAAACAAAATTTATTATGGAATTTTCATTCAAAATTGTTGATAAACTATTAGTGGGTAACTCATTATTGATGGCTTTTGTCTTTCAATCTTTTTTAGTATGTACAATTTGCTTCCTCAAATAATGCCCCCCTACTATAATGTTTAAAATGAATGCAAAAATGTATCTATTATTGAAAAAAGAAAAAAAAGGAACTCTAAAACTTAAAATGAGAATAAAATCCTAAAAGTTAATATAAATCATTCTTTTCAATCACAGGTTGTACTTACCGCCACTCTTATCCAATCACAAATTCTACGTCTCAAATTAAATTAAACATGTACGAATTCAACTACTTTTTAATTGATAGATGAAAAATCTTAGCGACTTCAACTACTTTTAATTTATCACAACTACAAACACCAAATTCATCATTAAAATCGACTTGTAAGAAAAGTAATGTGCTTGTAAACTTACAAAACAAGTTGCAGGGATAAATATTATTCCACAGGTTAATAATATTCAGTTATTACATTTAAAATACACGATGCAATTATATATAGTATATAATACCTACTACGCCCCCGTTTGATAGAGATTAAAGTAAGATTTTTAATAGATTTTGATAAAAGTTGATGGAATATGTGGTTAAAAAGTTTTGAGTCATACGAAATGTGTGGTTAAAATTAATTGTTGATTTCGACTTAGATTTTAATCAGTTCTCTTAACGATACCAAACACGGGTTATGTCATGTTTGATGAGAATTAAAATTAAGATTTTAATTAACAATTAATTTTTAATCACATATTTTATCAACTTTTATTGAAATATATTAAATATCTAATTATACTAAACAAATAACTATGCATAATTAGTGATTGCAATGGCCTGTGTAGGCATGGGCTCGAGCACGAGCTTGTTTTGTGGGTCGAGCTCGGCTGGGCCCACTAGCTGCTTTTTTTTTTTTTTTGTAAAACCAAATATAAACTTTATTTAAAACAAAAAAAAACCTTTTATAAATCTTTTTTTAATATACCGTTGTAAACATTTTTTTAGATAAACTTCAAAGAAAAAAAAAAGGTAAACCTTCATTCTTTATCTGAGCTTGGGATCGGTTACTTCAATTTCGAGTAGGCAGAGTTAAAAATTGTACATAAACAACTTGTTACATATACAATTTTTTTTAAAAAAATTATAAATGTATTATAAAATAAAAATTTTGATGAATATGATTAACTTAAATATCACTTACTTGACGGATGTAATTTCGGCATATTTATCTTGCAGTCGAAAATAATCCTCTTTTCAGTCCTTCACACACATCAATGCTTCCAAAATATCTTCTTTCAGTCGATTCTTGACCTCGGGCAGTACTCTCTTGCCTAAACTAAAAGTAGACTCCAAAACTACAGTGCTAACCGGAAGCGTTAATAGGTCTTTTGTCATCGCAGAGACCACTGGCTATCTGTGTTCGTACTTTCGCCAGAATTCAATGACTTCTTTTGAACTTTTCTTAATTGTTTTGTTACTAGGCATAATATGATTAAAATAATCAATTAATTTAACAGGCAATGAATTTGGACTTGCGTCCGATGTTTGATTTCATGCGGTTGACAAACTACTACTAGAAGAACCACATGCATTTGAATCATATCTATATGAGTTAATACATTCAAATAAAGTTAAAACTTCAATGGCGTTATCTGGTATATCAGTGGAAGGAGTGGGTGCAGAGCCAGATGGTATCCGATTAATATTTGTACCCCTTCGTTCTGCATATAATTCATATATTTCATATAAAGTTTGTTTTAGGTTTCTATAAGTGATAGGTACATTAAAACTTAAAGCTCTTGAAATATTATCAATTACAAATTTAGTACCCAATAAATTATATTGGGGGTCCATGATGCATATTAACGGAAATAATATAGGCAAATCTTCCCAATATTTTCTAAACTTTAATTCCGTGGAATATATAATTGAACTAAAATCGAGATCTTTTTTATATCTATGAAAAGTCATAGCAATTATATAAAGACGTTTAAGGACCATACAACTAGTGAGATAAATTCCAAACAAAATATTTGTAAAATCATAAAAACTTATCAAAATATTTCTTAATTTTAAAAGCTAACATCCAATCGGAATCATTCAAAATAGTATCATCATCGTTTCTAATATGCGTATTGTTATAAAATTCAGTTATTAAATGTTCAAAATCTTCGCATGATTTTAATAATAAGTAAATAGAATTCTATCTATGCCCTATATCACTAATAAATATTTTCGTATGCGTCACCTCAGATTCGGCACAAAACTCTTCAAATGCTTGTTTTCTACTAGGTGAAATCGTGATATATACTAGTGTATTCCCAATTCTTTGAATTTCATTGTTAATAAGTTTTAAACCGTCTTGTACTATTAAATTAAAAATATGGCACACACATCGAATATGGAACAAATAACCACCGAAATCGGGCTGTAGTACTCTGTACAATTTATCGATAATTACTTTATTAACAGTAGCGTTATCGAATATAAATGAACGAATTTTACTCTCGCAACGATATTCTTTAACAATGTTCATAATAGCATTAAATATGTTGTTAGCGTTGTGAGAGAACTCAATAATTTTAAAAGCAATAATTTTATTATGCATACACCAAAGTTGATCTATGTAGTGTGCAGTTGCAGTTATATAATCTATTTTATTAATCACTTCCCATAAGTCCGAAGTGAAAGATATAACACCCCCCATATTTTTCTAAATCGGATAGTTTTTTTTAATGAATGAAATATTCTATTGTATCAGAACGAAGAGTATTTCGACTTACCTTAATATACCTTGGTTGAAGATATTCTTTCACGTAGGAGACAAAATGTTAATTATCCGCTATTGTTAGAGGCAACTCAGCAGCGACAACGAACTTCACCATTCTCGCTTGAGCTTTCTCCTCCAAATACATCCACGTAGAAAGTAGCGTAGTAGTAGAATTGGTGTATGGACTACCAAATTGTAGTTGCATTTGACCAGCAGGAAGAAATCCATGTTTGGTCGTACATGCTTTGTAGTGTCAGTTGAGGTGGATGGTTTCAATGCCTTTTTACCATGTCAATCGTTGTTGACAATATTTACATATTACTTTAGATTCTGGAACTCTATCGACCATACGACCTGTTTGAATCAATTTAAAATCACCCCAACATTTTGCCTACTTTTTCCCTTTTCTCTTCCCCCATGCATCGAGAATATCTAACTCAAGATCATCCTCCTATTTCGCGTTGAAAACATCAATGACCTCCAAATCAATTGGATTACTACTTCCTTGAACATTGAAATCCGAAATATTTTCTGGAATATGTGCTTCATTTAGACCGGCGAATTCATTCTGAAATTGACTTAGAAGTGTGATAGGTGATTCGCCTCCGATACCGAACAAACCTTCAACAAATGAGTGTGGAACCATTTGTGAATTGATATAAACTGTATAGTAAGTAACAAATCAAGAATTGAAAGAAATTTGACAAGATTGTAATTGAAAATTTGTAGTGGGATAATTCAATTGATAATGTATAATTGAAATTGAATGTTCAAGTAAAAATGTAGAATTGAGAAATGAATATAGACTATGTAGTAGTGTAGAAAATAGATTGTAAAATCAAGATTATAACTCAATAATGAAAAATGTAGAAGAGAACGAGAGATTAGAAAGTAGAGAATGAGAGTTGGGTTGAAAAAAAATGAATTAAAGAAAGGGTATTTATTGGAAAATTTTGAATTGAAAAAAAAATTTAAAAAAAATCAAAACAAAGTTCAATGACCGTTTCGATCACTGAACTTTATGGCTCGTGTAGAGGTGTCAAGACAGACGAGCTGGCCAGACCCGTGAAAACGGACCTTGATCGACCCGGGACCGCGGGCCAACCTGTGACCCGAGTGGGTGGTTCACGGGTCAAGGAGGTATGACTCGCGGGCTTCACGGGTTGCACCTTCACGGGCCGCGGTTAACCCGCTGGCCAGTGAAAAAAAAAATTAAAAATTTTTGAAAAAAATGGGGGAGAGAGCCTGCTTTTATTAAATGAGCGGATAATTTAGATATTTTACAATGGTGGAAATTAAATGAGCGGTCATACCTTGTATTATCTAAAATGGCACGAGANAGAATTTTAAAAATAAGAGAAGTACTTGACATAACTTTACCTAATTTTTATTATTTTCGGGCTTATAGTTGTCCAGCCCAAATGGCACTCGCACACTAATTATCAACAGGAACTGTGTATAATAAAAAAAAATTAAAAAATCCTGAATAACTACAACTTAAAAAGAAAACTAAATTCTGAACCTCATTAAAAAAAAAAAAAAAAAAAATAACCTTTTATATTATGTTTGCATGAATGGCAACATAGATGTATCAAGACGGACGGACCGGCCAGACCTTTGAAAACCGGCCTGGATCGACTCGGGACCGCGGGCCAACCCGTGACCGGAGTGGGTGGTTCACGGGTCAAGGAGGTGTGACCCCCGAGTTTCACAGGTTGCACCATCACGGGCCGCGGTTAACCCGCTGGCTCGTAAAAAAATAATTTAAAACTTTAAAAAAAAATTGATAATAGTAATTAGAAATGCATTTAGTTGTTATTTATTTAAGTTAAATTTAGTTTTGCAAAATTATAAATAAGTCATGTAACATTAAATTTGAATTTTATGTAAACATTTCTTGGTATAAATATGAATTTATCATTTTGTTCAATTCTTAGTTTACATTGAACAAAAAAAAATATTTTTTGTTATGAATATGAAAAATTCTATATTTTTATAATTTTATTTATACAATCATACGGTTAAACCGGAACAAAATGCAACCTGTGACTCGTATGGGCTCGAGCTGGATGGGTCAGCGGGCGGACCTGAGTTGTAGTCCAAAATTTGTGGACCGACCCGGAACCAGTACCGGACGGGCTTTTTTTCACGCGGGCCGTTATCTGGCTCATATGTTGGCGAGCCGACCCAGTCCGGACCACCCGAATTGACATCCCTAGGCTCGTGGCACAAGCTTATTAACGAGCCGCTGGTGGGCCTGGGCTCATGGGTGGGCGAGCACTCGCGTATTTCACGAGTCGAGCGCCTAGCGAGCCAACCTGCTCGGCTCGGACAAATGACGAGCTCGAGCGGCTTGTGACTCGTTTTTTGATGAGCCGAACAATTGAGTCGACGAGCCGATCTGCCCGTTTGACCGCTCAACCCGTTTGCCACCTCCATGCATAATCAATCTTTTATTAATATGTTAAATAAGAATTATGCTAGATGAACATAATAAATGACATAATGGTTAACACATTGGCCATATGCCATGTGGTCAAGCCTAATATTTGTGTAGCATAACTCTTTAAATAATAATTCAATAATAACCTTTTCATGAGCAAAGATACTGCCATCCAATTACAAACACACTTACTTATCCCCGTGACAGAATGATTTGGCAATTTGTGATTAGATGGTTGAAAAATAATTTTGACACAACTACCAATAAAACTCTACTAGTTTGAATTTGGCGCCAATGAATATGTACATGTAGCATAATCTTACTATCCCCAACCACCGGTGCATGATTATCTTAGTAGGAAGGGACCACAAACGGAGTCATAACGGCACCGTCAAGGACTCGGAAAACAAGGGAAAATGAAAAACAAAGAAACTGACCTATCAACCGATGTGTCCTCGTACAATATTTAATTATTATTCTGAATGTTGATTTAAAGATTTTATATATTATATTATATTATATTAAATAACCTTTTAATTTATCTTCGTATCCCACGTGACATAAGTAATATACATCATAGGCAACATAAACAATTTCCAATATATTTTAAAAGTAAATTAAGTTAGAAAGTTCGAAAGGTATTCCGTACTTAAATAAACAAATATTCATCTCTACGTAATTGATTATTTCTCTCTTAAAGAAAAAACATATTTCTAAAGTTCGAAAAAATGTTATTCTAAACATAAAGTATATGCCAAGTTATGAGCATAACTACTGTATCAAAATGCTATCGTATCACAACTGCAAACACTTTAATTAAAACTTATCTTTAAAATTAAGTTTTACATATAGATAATGATACATGCATGTTTGGATAGATGATCTTGTGAAAATTATTTTTCTCCAAAATCATTTTCGACCGTACTTTCTTCCAAAAAATATTTTTCCTTTATGTTATAAACTCACTAAAAAAGCTTATATATATATATATTTTTTTTTTTTTGGGGAATCTGTAAATTTTTCCACTAGAGTAAAACTTGTTACTCCCAATTGATGAAAATTGCTGAATGTTTGATGAAAAATATACGTGACATCTTGACAATGTTAAATTGTCCACCTCGATAAAATTGTACCTAGTTGCAACCACATAATTCCTAACAACTTGCCTAAATTCCTCAATGTCATTGAACTCCTTCCAAACCTCTAAATGTGGATTGAAGTTTATCTCAATCAATTAGGTGCATTTTTCCCCATGTGGATAATTTAACATCGTCAAGTGGGAGTAAGAAGTTTATAATGCTCCCAAAATATCCGAGGTAAAGTTGAGGTGTGATTTTTGGATTTATTTGTGTGATTAATTGAAATAAGACTTGATTGAAATTGGGATGAAAGTTGAAAGTTACAAGAACTCAATTTCATGAGATTTGAATGTTTGGTGCAAGGGCCAAAAAGTTAACTAGAGGAAATATAAACCCTCGTTTAGCAATTTACGGTAGAATGTTTGACAAGTTCCTTTAATTCCTATAATTGTTTATTTTATTCAATCCAAAGTTCGTTATAAGTAAATGAAATCAAATTCTTATAACGATATGAAAAATGATATTTGTTGATCGAAAGTTGGTTGTGAAAACCATGCATATAAGTGCATAAGAAACCTGGATTCACTAGACTCGTAAAACTTTACCCACATTGCAAAATATGAAACTCAACAGTAGTAGACAGTAGTATTTCAAACGAATGAAAAAGAAAGTTGAATTCAAAGTTAACAATACACTTTCATATTACTAATTACCACATGAATTATGGTTTATCTTTAAAACCAACTTACGAATATAGATCATGCTTAGTTCGTTTATAAATTCGCAAAACGAGCTTTATACGAATGATCGGATATGAGACTCGAAAGTAGACGTTAGAATATTTCGAACGAGCGAAAAAGAAAGTCGAGTTCAAAATTTGTTCTGTACGTAGATAAATGTCCTGTTCTTTGCAACTGCACTCTTTCCTACTCTCTCTCTCTCTCTCTCTCTCTTCTATGAAGAAATATTCTGCTCTGTTTGTCTCGCCGTCAATTGCTTCACTAGATCTTGACCGCAAACAATTTGGTGAGTCTGATTGTAAACGCTCGCCTAAATTCATCAAAATTTTCGTTATCATAATTTTTAACAGTTGGCTTTGAAAAAAAAAGAAATAATCCGTATCAGATTCAGTGCGAGGATAATGTCATTTTCTGTTTATCTAATGCAATTTTATACTTTAATATCAAAATTGAAGGATATTCATGCTGTTTTTCAAGAGATATGTTGATTGGAGCTCTGCTTGTTATGATTTTTCAAAATTGACAGAATATTGTGCTGCTTTTTCTTCTTGTAGTTTTTTTTTTTACCCCAGTTCATAAGGTTTATATTTTGTGTTGAATAATTTGTCATTTTTATCTGGCAGAAATGTCAATAATCAGAGTTGACAGCGATGAAAAACTGGCGAGAAGTGACTCTCCTGTGTTGTGAATTACTTAAGGGCTGAAGAAGTGTAAACTATTACTCAACAGAAAAAGCTAAAAAGAAGAGGGGGTATAAGAAACATACGAAC
Source organism: Fraxinus quadrangulata (assembly GCA_903798255.1). Classification (NCBI taxonomy): domain Eukaryota; kingdom Viridiplantae; phylum Streptophyta; class Magnoliopsida; order Lamiales; family Oleaceae; genus Fraxinus; species Fraxinus quadrangulata. The sequence goes on along the minus strand of CAIGRB010051407.1, from coordinate 26,386 downwards.
ACTGACTGCAGGATGGATAATAAGCAAAAAGGTTTGGTCTCGGAATTGATCGGTTGTTCTTGGGTTTCTCGGACCCCGGCTGAGCCGATCTGCACGGAATGGCAAGATAATCAGGGGTTTCATACTGATGGGCAAAAATCAGAAAAAATCTTGCAAGTAAATCAGATAGGCCAGGAGGAGATTGATCTGACAAGGGTATCAAAGGAGTTCCCGCAAGAAAATCCAGCTGCATGTTGGAATTCAGCAAATGCTCTAAACATATATGGGAGTTTCAACACCCGGGAAGCAGGCATAGCCGCAAAATCCAGAGTTAATGGTGATGATTTGTGCAGGAACAGTTTTTCTGTAAATGAAGAAGACATGTGGAGCAGGGTGTCTTTTGGAGAACTCTTGGCTCTAGCAGATGCAGCTGGCGCCAATGCAAGTGCACAGACTGCTTTTAATGCTACGAGCAGCTCTTTCGTGCCGAATTTACAAAAAAATACGATCGATGGTAGACTGTGTACAATATTATCCGAAAATTCTTCACTCGCTAATTTAGACTCTTTTCTAGGAACAAAGCTCCCTGGTGAATGCAACAGCATACAAAATATTCCCGATGGTGAGTGCCCTTAATTTAGCTTCTCTTTTTAGTACGATTTGTTGATACTGTGATTTCAATTATTGCTATATTGCTAAATGACATTATGAACCATAGTATAAAGATAACTGATATAACTTCAAGGTGGAAATATACAAGACTTATCAGCCATGAATTGGCATAAAAGAATTTGATTGATGCATAAAAAGATTCATTTTTACGAATGTTGCAATTGCCAGTGCCTCATTCTAAAACTGCATAGAAAGATGGAAGGGATTAAATGAAATATCAAAATCAGAATGAAGCACGAGAAACAGGGTAAATGAATTTGTAACAGATACAAGTATCTGTTTCAACTAAAGCTTCAATTTTGAGAGCTTTCCAGCCAATGATTTCATCAGCACAACACAGCATTAACATCTTAAAAATCATATGTACTTTTAGGCAATGTATATCCTCACGAGAAACAGAAGAATAGCTGTGCGTAAATATCTGCAAATGGTTTCTCTTTTCCCTGGCACTAATATGAATTCGAACTTGTATCCTACAGATGGAAGGTGTATCCATTCCAAGTCCTCCTTTGACCTTAATTTTCCATCTAGGACAGCAGATTCAACCTTTAGCGAGGTGGTTTCATCCCAGTTTGCACCTATAACACCAGAGAAGATCGCAAGAACCGATGAAAGACGGGGGCTGGCCATGCCAAATTTAAGCGGAGATGAGATGCTCCGTTCACAAGATGTGCAGCAGAAGGAAATTGCCTTCAAGAGGGTCGAACTAGAGGGATTTCTCCAAACAAAAGAACAGTCTCAGTTGCCTGTTGATCATGTATGTGAAACCATGTCCAGACAGTTGGAGGAGAATCACAAGCCTGACAAGGGAGGCACTGAGGACGTTGACTTGAGCAAAACACCGCAGCTGAAACCAAGGAGAAAAAAGCACAGGCCAAAAGTGATGAAAGAAGGCCAATCTCAAATAACTCCTAAACCAAGTGTTGGAAGGCCTTCTGATCCCCAGGAAACCACAAGACTAAAGAGAAAGTATGTTCGGAGAAAAGGAGTTAATAATCCCACAACAGATACTCCCCTCGAGAGGGAAATAAATGGTACTGATATAAACAAAAATGGTCCGAGTTCCAAGGAAACCATGACCGGTAAGAGGAAGTATGTCAACAGAAAGGAAGTTAACAAACCTGCAGCAACTGGCCCGGACCAGGAAACCTGTGAAACAACTGATCCAAAAACAGTTCAGCACACTAGAAAGACCTGCAGGAGATCACTGAATTTTGACGTTGAAGGCCAAGTAAGAGATGAAAACTCACACCACCATCCATCTCCAAATTTGGAATCACAAGCACAGAACTTCAATGGTAAAGATCAATCAGGATCTACCATTCAGTGCATACAGGGGAGGGAAGCTTCAATGAAGAAGACTGAAGTGAACATTGCTTATGATCTTACGTGCTCCATGAAGCAGATAATGGAAGGTTACCTGTCAAAACCTGAAGGACATTCCTCTATCCCCTCACCTCATTCAAAGACGGATACACTACATGATAAATCGACACTGACGGATCAAAAAGCATGTACAAGAGGAAAATGTCAAATCATATTTTCGGATTTCATTCACGATGAACGAAATACTGTACATGTGATTAAGAATTCCGATGCTGGATTGATACAGAAGAGCCCGAGTGATTCCGATAGCAGCAGCACGGCATGCTTGACAAAGGAAACACGAGAGAGAGGATTAAACAGCCAACATATGGGTACAACTGTTGAAGCAGAATTTTGTAGGACAAATTCAACTGGGACTTTACACAATTCTTTGCAGGCATACAGTGCTTTATTTCCACAATATGCATATAACAATGATTGGACTTCTGGCATGCATTTTCCTGCAATGTGCAGTACAAAGAGAATTGAGAAAGGACACAATTTAGTGACTTCCAGAATGCTCTCCACAGTTATTGGCTCAGAAAATCGTGAAGTTGCAGCAGCTGATGGTTCTCAGAATGAACAAAAAAAATTCAAATTTCTGTCAGCTTTGGGAACTTCAGACATATTGGAAAATAGATCCAAAGGAACTGCTCCGATATGGAACTTGGAGTCATCCCTTGAAATTTCTGGACAATTGCCAGCTTCTCCATGCAGTGGAGTAACAACATCGAAACCTGCACAAGGATTTGAAATTCTACACCAACCACATAAAAAGAGATCCAAAGGCCCTGCCCAAGGTCCAAAAGCCCTTACTGCTGATACCAGTGCAACGATGGTGACAAAGAAGCGACCGAAGAAAAACTTTCTCCTCAATTCAACAGTGCAAAGCATACATAATGACCACCAATTAGTTGCCAGATCGATGGGTGATTCCAATAGACATATATGGTTGCTGTTTTTCTGAAACTATCCTTTCTGATGCGCTTGTGACATTTAATGCAGGTACTCCGCTGGCTATAACATGGATGTGCAAGTCTCCAGTTGACGCTATCATTGAGCAATTCAACCAACTTGATTTAAATGCAAAGAGCAGCCAAGAGCATAATGCATTTATCTCTTATCATATGAATTACCAAGAGCAACGTGCCCTAGTTCCATATCAAAGAAATGGAGCTCTTATCCCTTTTGATAGCTCATTTGATCAGGTTAAAAGAAGTCGCCCACGGCCTAAAGTTGACCTTGATGATGAGACAAGCAGAGTGTGGAAACTTTTGTTAGAGAATATAAACAGTGAAGGAATTGACGGCACAGATGAAGAAAAGGAAAAATGGTGGGAAGAAGAAAGAAGAATGTTCCGTGGAAGAGCAGACTCATTTATTGCACGCATGCATCTTGTCCAAGGTATTCTTACACAGATACCAAATTAGCCCACTGGTTGTCTTATTAATAAGTTTCAGCTGAAAATGTGGTTTATCTTCCCCAAAGTACGCTATCAGATAAAATGTGAGTATTATTAATGGTATTATTGAACTAACCAGAGGGTTGGAAAAGGACAACTATTGGATGCACATACATGCATTGACATCCAGAATAATGAGGAAAGGAGATATGTAGCCAATCATGCAATCAACATGCAGATACCAATTATACATCTACCCATCCACATATACACGTTAATGTAAATATTTTGCTTGTTATGTATGAAACAGAGTAACAAGCACATTGCACCTTAACAATCCCAGGAGCCTAATACACTGTCGTGCTGCATCTAGAATATGAAATAATTTTAGATTCTATTTATTGGGTTAGCTCTACCTTTTTGTACACTTCACATGGCTATATATTGTCTCGCAGGGGACAGGCGGTTTTCTCCATGGAAGGGATCAGTTTTAGACTCTGTAATTGGTGTTTTTCTCACTCAGAATGTTTCGGATCACCTTTCTAGGTTTGCTGAACCTATAGCCTTCTAAAGAATTCATATTAAGAATTTTAACTTCTATAGAGCTCAGCTGATCCCAAAGAAAATCACTTAATATGCTTATCCACTCTTGCAGCTCTGCCTTCATGTCACTTGCTGCCCGATTCCCGTTCGAATCAGAAAGCAACCAAGGACAATCTTGTCAAGAGAAAGTGGACATCACAGTCAAAGAACCTGAAGTGCACAATCTGGATACCAATGATACATGGAGTGAAAGGATAAATAAGCTATCCTGTAGAGAAGATTCTAAGATGCTTCAAGCCTCTGACTACAATGACATTAGAGAAGTTGAAAGTGTCAAGTCCCCTGGAGATAGCTTTATTGTCACCATACTGAAAGATAACTTAAGCCATCAATTGTCAGCTGTCTCTAAAAATAGTCCAGATACATCCCATGAATCTGCAGTGAACAAGTCAATAGGTTTTATTGGAGATGAAAGAGACTTGGATGATACACTCTCTTCTCAAAATTCTGTGATTTACTCTAAAAATTCTGCAGATTCTGTAATAACTCAAAGTGCAGAAAGAACTGAATCTTGCTCACTGAGAACCTTAGAAGCAGAAACAGCATCTGGAAGGAAACCAAATGGTATTTGTTTCTCTACTTCTAATCTAAAGCTGTCACAGATGTCATGGACTATACTAAATGGAGCTCACAATCAAGGGAATGGAAACAAATTGTGCAATAGGGATGGGCAAATAGAACCAGAAAGTATGGCCTCTGAATCACAAAATAAAAATGAGAATCGGTCAGATATTACCTGCAGGGAGCCTGCTTTGCATCTGAAACCCAGTTCAGGTGCACAAGTAGCAGAATGCTTTGATCTACCTCAAAAGAATGGCAAAAGCTCAAATATTACCAATGCTAAAGAACCTTGTGCTACTGAACTAAGTGGGTTGTCCGCAGAATCTGGAACCCAAGCCACAATTCAGAAGTTCTTGGCTATCGGTCGTGAAGTACCAAAATCCGGCAGTGAAAAGGTTCACTCAAGCAACAACTGTCAAATTGACATGTACCAAAAGATAGCTGAAAATCCTACAGGAAAACTGAAGTCACAGTTTCACTTCAAAGAAAATAACTATAAAATGCAGGAAGTATCAAACATCACGATGTTTCCACAAGATTTGACAGATATCACAGATAGTAGCAACATCGATAATTTACGAATTCCCGAGCACAAGGAGATTGGCTCAAATTTGAAAATTCCTGGTAAAACAGCTAGTGAACCTAAAGCAAAAGAGGGAAGAATTAGAAAAGAGAAACAGAAGCCAGTCGATTGGGATAGCTTAAGGAAACAGGCACAAGAAGGTGGCAGAAGAAGAGAAAGAACAGCCAACACAATGGACTCAGTAGACTGGGAGGCAGTAAGATGTGCAGATGTAAATGAGATTGCGGAGACCATCAAAGAAAGGGGAATGAACAATGTGCTGGCAGAGAGAATCCAGGTTTAGTTTGCAACAAAGAATCAAATCATTCAAATATTTATTATCTCTGTTGGCACATATATAACATCCAGCCAATCCATTTTTAACAGTTGATAACATATTGGAAAACTTGTGCAGGAATTCCTCAATCGCCTAGTTAGAGACCATGGAAGCATTGATCTGGAATGGCTAAGGGATGTTCCACCGGACAAAGCGAAGTAAGCCTGCAGGATTTTCCCAAATGTTTTTCACAGTAAAAGAGCATAGTGCATTTACAACTTCTTATACTTTTCAGAGAGTATCTGTTAAGCGTAAGGGGTTTGGGTTTGAAGAGTGTGGAGTGCGTACGGCTTCTGACACTGCATCACCTTGCTTTTCCAGTAAGATCTAAGCCCCATTACAGATCCTTTAAGCGATATGGAAGAGAACTTCACGAACTTATTTTTATTTCCTATACTACTAAAAGGTTGACACGAATGTTGGGCGTATAGCCGTACGATTGGGATGGGTACCTCTGCAACCATTGCCCGAGTCACTTCAGCTGCATCTTCTAGAACTGTGATTACTCCATTGCTCATTAGATTTTTTTCATGATACCGCAGCATCAAAAAAATAATAACCATGCTTTTGTCCTTGCATAGGTACCCTGTATTGGAGTCTATTCAGAAATATATGTGGCCACGACTCTGCAAGCTTGATCAAAGAACACTGTAATCATAATTTTTCTACTACTATGTACTTGCTAATCAATCATACATAATTGATAATTGAAGTAAAGTGTCATTCAATGATTTGAGATGTTAATCATTGCAGGTATGAGCTGCATTACCAGATGATCACATTTGGAAAGGTATGCCACATTCACTGAAGGATGTCTATATTTCACAAATATTAAACACATTTAAAGACATAAGCCAAAGGCAACCTCTTCTATCTTTTCAGGTGTTCTGTACTAAGAGCAAACCAAACTGCAATGCTTGTCCAATGAGAGGAGAATGCAGACATTTTGCGAGTGCATTTGCAAGGTCTATGCATTCAATTTTTACTGCAACTGAACAACCATATTTCCTTTTTTCATTATTTTGGTGCAAGATTTTTTCTTTTAGGCCAGGGCTACATTTCTCCATAGGTATCAGGTTAATTAAAATCCTGTTAGAAACATTAGGAGAGTAAAGAACATTATTCCACAATATTAATAACATAGACTTCTATACACCACCTATGGACAGTAACACCCAAAGAATTCCATATAAGAGCCAGAAACTAAGCCCCTATTTTTCATGACTTCTTTTTTTTTCTACATACTCATTTTCAACTACACATTCACACAAAAATATTCTACACATAAAGCTAAAAGTTTTCCCGACATTTTGACCATACATTCCCCAAAAGTTCACTATTCAAAACATTATTTTTGCCAAATAATGGCCATCAAACAGGGGCTAAGTAAAACCCAAAGTATTCCATATAAGAGCCAGAAACTAATTCCGTCCTATTAGATTTAGCAAGTACAAAACCAGATGATGAGCTTTGGAAACCACATCAGAACTAACTTAAGATGATATACTTCAAAATTCCCATATGAATAAGTATGAAACCATGTAAATCATATTTTCATATAACTAAATCTCATTAATATGCATGCAGCGCAAGGCTTGCTCTCCCAGGAACTGAGGAAAAAAGCATTGTGAGTGCAACAGAAAACAATGCAGCTGAACAGAGTCCATTGAAAATTATCAATCCTTTGCAGTTACCTTTACCTCAAGCTAATCAATTGGAAAGGAACACTGAAGCCAGCAACTCTGAACCCATTATTGAAGTTCCATCTACACCAGAGCCTATTATTGAAGTGCCAGCAACTCCAGAACCGGACCAGACACAAGTTCCAGAATGTGACATTGAGGACGACAACTTCGAAGACCCTGATGACATTCCTACTATTCAACTCAATATGAAAGAGTTCACTCACAATTTACATGCAATTATGCAAGAACAGATGGAACTACAAGAGAGTGACATGTCAAAGGCCTTAGTAGCTTTAACTCCAGAAGCAGCTTCAATCCCAATGCCTAAACTTAAGAATGTGAGCCGACTCAGAACAGAGCACCAAGTGTAAGCAAATGTTTTTGCTATTAATCGTGATTAATGTGCTACTACATAGGAACCAGTAGACATTTTATTAGTGTATGCTTACTTTTCATTAACTTTTTGAGATTTGGAAGGCAAGTTACTAGTAATATATCATAAAACTAAAGATAACAAAACCAGTTATTCTTAGTTGAGGCGTGCGTGATAACATTTGACCATTTTTAAGGGATGCTAGTTAGAGTTGAATGTGCATTACATATTATTTTGAAATACTTTATAAGTACCGTAAAAGTAATATTTGATATCAATTTATAAGGAAGATTTGACGAGTATGAACTAAAATATAAAAATAAAATTTAGGATAGAAATTTAAGAGTAGAAAATTGTACTCTCGAACCTCAACTCTTATGATTCAAATTTTTTGTAATGATAAAATACTACAAATGAGCAACATTTTCATACTACATTTCGTACATAAAAATTAATGTCTAATATACAAATTTAAACACCCATTAAAATTCCCAGATACATAAATAGAAATAAATTCATTTATAATAACTCTAGATTCATCAAGTCAAGATTCATTGAGTCTAGATTAATGTGAATATTAATTAATTGTGAATTAATAAACGAAATTCATACATTACGAGAATTTTGTAGTATTTATTACGTATTGAAAAATGAAATCTAAGGTATTATTGAAATAATTGAATTGTAATAAGTTTAAAATCGTCCAACAAATAATTTTCACTTGATGTGATATTTAATATATTATTAATTATTTTCTCCTTCTACAGCTATGAACTTCCAGATTCACATCCTCTGCTACAACGGGCAAGCAACATTATATCAGCTTTTATTCACTATACACTTTCACCAACATATACAAGCTGTCAGCTGACATTTCCTTGATAACACTATATTTTCTTAATTTGCAGATGGATAAAAGAGAACCAGATGATCCCTGCTCGTACCTACTTGCAATATGGACTCCAGGTAAGAAGCAAACACCATTTTGGAGGATCAAAATAATAACTGCTAATTTTATATTGGTGAAGTATGTGGTTTCTGAAGACAAAGCAAATTACACAATTAACCAACTAAAAATTTAACTTAGATCTAACTGATTCTACAACGCATGTCAATGCTCCATACCAGGTGAAACTGCAAACTCTATTCAGCCACCAGAAAGACAGTGCATCTCCCAAGAATCTGGCAAACTGTGCACCAATGAAACATGTTTTTCGTGCAACAGTACACGTGAAGGGAACTCCCAAACTGTTAGAGGCACACTTCTGGTAAGGAAAAGTTGTAAAATGTACTACTAAAATGGTATCCATAAAATATCAAGGCACTGAAAGAGAATTTTAAGAATTCTTATTCTCAATCAGTCTAATCTGTAAAACCAATCATGACAGATACCATGCAGAACAGCTATGCGAGGAAGCTTTCCACTCAATGGTACATATTTTCAAGTTAACGAGGTAAGATCAGATGAAGTCCGTCTACATCAAAGTACTCGTCTTTTGAAATGGGTTAGAGAGTAAAATTTGCAAATTTACAGGTGTTTGCTGACCATGAATCTAGCCTGAACCCTATCAATGTTCCAAGAGACTGGTTATGGAATTTGCCACGACGAACTGTGTACTTTGGAACGTCCATACCCACAATATTTAAAGGTAAAAGGGCCATAAAGAAATGGATTGACATTCATTATAGATATTTCCAAGAAAGCCTGACATTACATTTTCTCTTTATTTTTATCAGGTCTATCAACAGAAGGGATTCAGTGTTGTTTTTGGAGAGGTACGTTTTATCCTAACCACTATCAAAACCTGTCTCAACAGAATTTAAGTAATTTGAGTACCATTCAGATCAAACCAGTATAGCTGCCTGTCTCATGATTCTGCGTTTCTACACTACGAAAGAATATAAGTGTGAATGGGCTCAACCTAAGCATGTTAAGCCCCAGAGCAAGAAAATGAAAAGCATTCTTTAATGGCCAAATACATCATTACCTTAACAGCACAAGTAGATG
>CAIGRB010051402.1:70278-89450 GCA_903798255.1 Fraxinus quadrangulata | reverse complement strand
TTCGAAATTTGAAATTCCAGAATCGGATAATGATTGAACTTTAGGCAAAGCAAAGAAAAACTGACCTTTGGACTGGCCGTGGGCAGAATGGCGGTGGCCCGCGTGGCGGACTGGCGGCAGGGATGACCAGGCTGAATCGAACAAGGTTGAATCGCGGCCGCGGGCAGTGGAAACGTAGGTTGGAGGGTTTTTTGCAAAAGGTACATCAAATTCCAAGAATTCCTTACTGTAGAGGATTTTGCACGAGGAGGAGGAAACGGGATTACGCTTGTAAGTCTGATTATATGCTTAAAACAGAAGATAAATGAAAAAAAAAAAAAAAGGCATTTTTAATTTGTGGGACATGCGGCCCGATTGCCACGCTATTACATACGCCACATTCTAATTGCATTTAAATTTAACAATTTTCACTCATTATAAAAAAAAATTTAGTCGAATTCTTATATTCAACTTTTCATTATTTAGTGTGTTTTGTCCTTAATAATGATTTATATCAAACTATTTGATTTTATACTTTCAAATGTTTAATATTTTGAAATGAGGGAAAAATATTTTTTCACACTTTTTATTTATTTGTTTTTTGAAAACATGACGAAAAAATATGTTAATTTAGTCATTTCACTGGATTTTTGAATATAAAACTTTAAATGAAATTAAAACGTGGTACAAGAAATAAAAATTGTGGTGTAAATATAATTATTACCCACTTTTGAATACCAATTTTATTCTTATTATTTAGCTATACGTGACAATATACTCTTATTTGATTTATAATTTTGCCTTAAATTTATTTATTTATTTTTTGTCAAATATGTTCTTATTTAATCTTCCTAATTTTTAACGGATTAAGTTAATTTTTTTAACTTAAAATATTAAACAATGTTAGAAAGATTGAGGAGAAACTTTTGAATATAAATTTTACCCTTATATATTTGTCATATTTGTAGTTAGTTTTAGAGAGAGGAACTTTTGAATGTCAATTTTACCCTTATATATTAGCTATATGCCTAATATATCCTCATTTGATTTATAATTTTATCCTTAATTTTTTTTTTTTGTTAAATATGTCCTTATATAATTATCCTAATTTTTCATGTGTTAAGTTAATTTTGCAACTTATGATATTAAACATGGTTGAAATGACTGAGAAAAAACTTTTGAATATCACTTTATCCTTCATATTTATGGTATTTGTAGTTAGTTTTGGAGGAAGTGTAGAAGAGAAAATTTTGAATACCATTAAGTCTTATAAATCTGCTACTGATTCAATCCTCCCAATGATCGTGAACAGATTGTTCGATGAGAGAACCCTGAAGAAAAGTCTTACTTGTCTTCATTTAAATGAGAGGTTCATTGGTCCAGTTCTTGCAAATCTCCCAAAAGCATTGATGGCTTTGTTTCCTCCATCATTTGTGCTGAGCTCGATGATAGTAGTTGATGCCAAGCTATTTATTCACCACGGTTTCTACACGAGTGACAAGTCAATAGATCTTGGCTCCACTCACATTTATGTATATAAGCTCTTGCACATTTGGACAAATTGTTAGGAAAATGTGGCTTTCTTCGAAGGTGGGGGATACGATCGCGTACATTCCGACGATCAAGTCAATCAATCGTATTGGTATATTATGGTGTGAAATGGATCGGAATACATGAGTCACGTTAGTGTTCGGGTATTGGGAGTTTTAGAAATAACAAAAATGAGAGAGATCAACCTTACTTTCAATGTGTAAAAAAATACGTAGCATCACCCCGATATCCGAGGTGTCTCCTCCTATGTATCACTCAAATCAATGGTTGCGGGAAATTAATGTTTCTAAAAAGTAGTCATCCTAGAGCCTAAGTCTAATATTGAAAAAATAGACAACAAGTGGATTGTTTGGACATCTGCTATAAAGATGTCACATCAATCAATTATAAGATCTTGTACGAAAGATTTCTTGATAAAGGTAAGGCAGAAAATATTTTCTATCAACAAGAGGCTAATTACCTTGGATCCCTTCTAAGGCAAGTTATAGCACCTCGTCTAAGTCATGGAGGATCGTCCTCTACATGGCACTTCGATAGAGGTTCTGCATCACTTCGACTACCTTATATATGGACTCGGTTGGACCAGGTAAAACAATGATATTGAGTGTGGGCCTGGTTGAGTTTGCAACTTGCTGCCACATGGTCGTGATTTGGAGCCTCTGTAAAAGAGGCGTTACATTCTCTTCGTCACTTTCGTACTATCTGAATACCCTGATTTACTGGAATATGATGACGATTAACACGCTTGATGTACATAGCCACTATCATTCCCAATGGCTAGTTGTCCGCTTCTTCTCTCTTTACCGCAGGGTGACAGGAGCGAGAAAGCTTCAATGTCCATAATCTCAATCCCCTTGTCACCCTTTCTTGTAGCTAAAGACAATTCCAGCTTCTGGTCAGACGGCCCTTGAAAAGGATAGGGATGGATGATGCTTGGAACTTCTAGGTGGCTTTTCCGTTTAAACCGGTCTTCCTCATATTGGATTCCATTCCGTCATGCTAGTCACTATCGATCTCAATTGGTCTGCTTATTCAGATTGTCATCTTGTAACGACAAACAAACCTTTTTTACATGGGATCATCGAACGTTCTAACCATTTTTCGACATACAACTCACACATAGCACATAAAGTTTTCTACAATTGCGATGTGTAATTGAGATCTATAAGTTAATTTATTCGAAATTGAGGATATAATATCTTTTGTACCCTCCATATTAAACCTACATATGTTACTAAAGCAGTAAAGCTAATGGGTACAACATGGGCAATTCTTTCAATATTTTCTAAACTTAACCTTCATCCCTTTTACGATATTAGTGTACGGTATGATATTGGATGGGTACTTTTGAGATTATAGTTCCATATAAACAAACGTATCTGAACATATTCTGAGTTAGTGGATTATTTTCACCGTACAATAGTAAATGTTGTTACGTTGTCGAGCCCCTTAATTTTTTATTTGTCGATCATAATGTTATTCTTCTTTTTTATTTTACTGTTCATATTTTACATAACAATCTATATCCCTAATATTTTAAATATTGGAAAACTGATACAACTAAAGAAAAGCGTTACAGATATTTTCAGCCATGCAACTTAGAGGGCATTTTAAGCCCTTGATTTTAGTAAAAATTAATGTTTTGATGAAAAAAAATTTATGAATGTTGAGGATCTCATGAAACGAGTGATTAAAAATGAGTCATAAAAAATGTCATAAGCAGGCTAAATGTGTGCATCCAATCTCGTGCTTCCATAAGTTTATACATTTAGCCCCTGTTTGGTGTAAATTTAATCTGATTTTTATTAAATTTTAATGAAAGTGTATAAAATTTATAGTTGAAAATTTGTGAATTCCATAAAACTGTTTAATTAAAATTAATTGTTGATTTTTGAGTTAAGATTAAAATCAGATTTTAATATATACCAAAGAGTGGCTTATTATGATGCGGCAAATTTTGTAGTAACATACCATATGCAATATTTTTGAACTTATTCACGTGAATATATATATTACCATAGTGATAAAGTGCCTAAATTTCCGATTTGAGCAATATGATTGAGCTGTAAAGATAAGATATATTAAAGTTCCAAATAAATGAACTTTGATACTTAATACGTACTTACCAAATATATTAATATAAATGAAACAGTTACAGCATTGGTAATCGACCTTTGATACTCATAACAAATTAGTCCTCAACCGTTTAAGAGCTTGTTTGAGAGAGATTTTAATTGAATTAAAATTGAAAAATTAGTCGTTATTGTTGACTTTTATTAGACGAGTGAGATTCAATAACAACTATATTTTCAATTTTAATTCAATTAAAATCCCTTCCAAACAAGCCCTTAAATCTGAACAAACAATTATTTTAATTTATTAAATATTACACGCGTTCTCTTTATCTTTCCACCCTACAACTTCTCCACTTATTCGCCATTTAAGTTTTCACAAACTCTTTCAATTCATTTAATCCTATGGAACAAGGTGTTAACGGCAATATAGTTAAGGAGTAGGGAGAGATACAAATAAGATCAAATTCATGATTTTAACAAAAAAAAAAAAGACTTTATAAGGTTTAAGTCTGCAACTGATTGAGAGATCAAGGGTATAAATGTTCAGATTTGAATATTGGCGACCAAATTGATACAAGGTAGAGAGTTGGGTCCAAAGCTGAAATTTTCCTATATATATATATTTATTTTTTTGATCGATAAAATTTCCTCTATATATTATTATTGTTGAGGAAGAGTGAGAGAGAGAGAGAGAGAGAGAGGGAGAGAGAGACTGTGAGAGTAACATTTCTCTAATNACTCGGGCATCATAAAAATTGTTGATTGCTATATATTCTATTCCCAACTCGTATTTGAAACCCGAAGCATTCATGCAATCAACAATTTTTATGATGCCCGAGTAAACTTCCTGTTGGATTCTCTTTTATAAACTGATCAATTTAGGATTGCTAACCTGTTAAAACTCACTCAGCAGCATTAGTTAATTCCTTAATCTACTTTAATTACTATAGCCTACACCTTACTCTCTATATAAACCTTCAACACTAATTCCAGATTCCTTCACTCTAATTCTCTCTATCTTCCTCAGTCCTTTCCATCATAAATTCCACAAATACACAGAACATACTCAGTGAAGCCCTAAATTCATCCATGGCGGGCCTTCAAACCAACGAGTTTGACACTTTTTGTTCTCAATTTAGCAAGAAAAGAAACCATGAACCAACGGAAATTGAAGAAGCAGCAGCACTTGCCCTCTTGATGCTATCTCAGGACAATAGGAGTTGGAACACTGGTCCAGCCACCAGTGCCGCCGCAATAGCCGCCGAACTCATAGAAGATGTACTAAATCCCGCCTCCACCGTAGTCACTACCACTAGTGAAAGAACAGGCACTTTAGCCTCAGCCGGCGACGACAAGAAATCAATGAAACCCTTTTCTCCTACTATTATTGCTTCTCCGCTGGATCAGAATATGTCGCACATTTGTAGCGTGTGCAGCAAGTCCTTTTCGTCATACCAAGCACTCGGCGGCCACAAAACCAGCCACCGTGATCGGTCTCAATTCGCCACAACTACTGCAATCACCAACACCTCTAACATCTCTTATCTCAACCCCGGCGGTAGGATTCACAAATGCAATGTCTGTAACAAGACTTTTACCAATGGCCAAGCTTTGGGTGGACACATGCGGAAGCACTATGAAGACGAGATAAAGGGCGGCAAGAAACCCAGTGTGATCACATCCAAAGGCGGCGCCTCCAGCCAATGCAACAGCAATGGGCGTACCACCGACGACTTCAACTTGAACCTGCCCGCGTTACCGGAGACTTACTCTGATTTTACGCTTTACTCTGGCGAGAGAATCCAGGTTCTTGGTGATCAACAGAAAGTAGAATGTCCTATTCCTTTCAAGAAACAGCGTTTGGATGAATGAACTGTATTATAAAACTTGATCCAGAAATTTTATGAATTTTCTGTAGAAAAGTATTATCATCAATTGTTTTTATTTGTTTAATCAAAAGAAATTTATATATACATATTTGATAATTAAACTTTTGTTTATGCTTTTCTTGTGATCGCTCTTGGATTTTTGCTCATGTGTTTGGATGCAGTATTGAATGGAATTAAGGATTATACCACTTGTACATCAATTGTATACTTTCATGTTGACACTTGATGTGTTGTCAAGAAATATGTAGATGAAAAAATAAGTTTTTTTAAACCGTCAATTGAGATAATAACTATTGGCATGATGTAAATAAATTTGTAAACCATGATATACACCAAACATGATTGATTGAATCAAATACTATATTGAATATAATTTTATTTATTTATTTTCATCTTCAATTTTGTTAAAGAATATTCAATTTTCTCTTCCAACCCTAGGTAATTATATGATAAAATCTAATAGTTGAGATTTAATTGGTGTGTAAGTTTGCAAAGTTTAAATTATTAATGTTATTGTGATGCTTATTTGAGAAATCTCCACCACGTCAAAATTATGGTGATGTCATTGCAGTTGGAATTAAATAATTAGCCCCTATTTGGTGGGATTAAAATAAGATTTTTAACTCATTTTTATGAAGAAACGTATAGTTAAAAAGTTGTTGATCTCATAAAATATATGATTAAAATTAATTGTTGATTTTGACTAATTATATAATTTTGATATATTTCTCTTGATCCATTTTTGTTGATTTTACAACCTTCGAGATCTTCAGCCTCTTCTACATACTACAAACAAGAATTTAGTTACAATCCATAGGTAGAATAAGGCTGCAAACCTTAGAAATTCACGTAAAGTATAGCGGTATATTTTTATCTCCTATCGGACTCTACGATGATTTATACGTTGTAGAATTTATATTCCTTCTTTCGAATGCATAGCATAGATCACCAAAACTTACATAATTACATGCATTTAACTATGGAGGCAAGAATTTCTATATAAATCATTCAACATCCATCAATCGTGTTTGAATATCAAATTGCAAAATAGAGAATTAAAAGATCATATTGCGAGGTTCATCGTTCACCTAGTACATGNAATTGAGATAATAACTATTGGCATGATGTAAATAAATTTGTAAACCATGATATACACCAAACATGATTGATTGAATCAAATACTATATTGAATATAATTTTATTTATTTATTTTCATCTTCAATTTTGTTAAAGAATATTCAATTTTCTCTTCCAACCCTAGGTAATTATATGATAAAATCTAATAGTTGAGATTTAATTGGTGTGTAAGTTTGCAAAGTTTAAATTATTAATGTTATTGTGATGCTTATTTGAGAAATCTCCACCACGTCAAAATTATGGTGATGTCATTGCAGTTGGAATTAAATAATTAGCCCCTATTTGGTGGGATTAAAATAAGATTTTTAACTCATTTTTATGAAGAAACGTATAGTTAAAAAGTTGTTGATCTCATAAAATATATGATTAAAATTAATTGTTGATTTTGACTAATTATATAATTTTGATATATTTCTCTTGATCCATTTTTGTTGATTTTACAACCTTCGAGATCTTCAGCCTCTTCTACATACTACAAACAAGAATTTAGTTACAATCCATAGGTAGAATAAGGCTGCAAACCTTAGAAATTCACGTAAAGTATAGCGGTATATTTTTATCTCCTATCGGACTCTACGATGATTTATACGTTGTAGAATTTATATTCCTTCTTTCGAATGCATAGCATAGATCACCAAAACTTACATAATTACATGCATTTAACTATGGAGGCAAGAAAGTGTATATAAATCATTCAACATCCATCAATCGTGTTTGAATATCATATTGCAAAATAGAGAATTAAAAGATCATATTGCGAGGTTCATCGTTCACCTAATACATAAAAAGTCTAACATAATATGGGTAAATTAAAATAACAATAAAAATAATAAAGAGAAGACATCACTCAAAAATTTGAATTAAATCTTGAAATCTTGAAGTTTGAATTGAAAATCCTTGTTCTCGCCTTCTCGTTAGCTCTCCAATGTGTTTTTTGCTTAAAGAATGTGCAACCTTGGTTTTTGGACGAGTTTAGAGTTAAATAGAGTGTCAAGATACATTTCTTTAAGAGTTGGAATGAAATAAGGAAACCAGAATTTTTGCGCTCCGATTGAACCATGTGATCACATAGTTATATTCCAAGTGATCACATGGAACAACCAAATTAGTCAACTGCATTCCCTGTAAATGGCTGGGTGATCACACAGCGTTTCTACCATGTGATCACATAAAATAACTATTTTCTATTTAGTGCATTTTGGTCCCCAAATTTTGCTTTATCAAATTTTGACCTCGTTTCCTCTTTCTCCATACCATCATATCCACAATTTGTTACGTAGTGTAATTCCATGCTCGATTCGTCATTTGGGTAAGCTTTTGAATAATTATATTTTAGTCCCTGAACTTTCATTCTCTTCCCTTTTGGTCCTTTTTCGCACGTTTTCGCACTCTTTTCATTCCATCCATCAATGTAGTCCTACAAACGCAAATTATATCGAATTAAGCCATATTTCAATATATCTCTAAATAATAGTCCATGTTTTGTGACATAAATAGTAGTTCATAAAAATAACTTAATTTTGATAATAATGTAAGTTTATTTTAAATGAAAATACAAAAACTGTTAGGTTCGATGTTGTAATTGACATGTTTATGAACAAAATGGTCGTAATTGAACACTTGCAAAAAGTCAAGGATTTGGAAACAATTTTGTATACATGAGTTAGTTAGGGTTAGAGGTTGAAAATAAGGATAGTGCGGAGCCGAAATTTCGCTGGATTGTCGTCAAGATGTGGTTCGAGCGGTAGAAACAGAACCTTCTTCGCTCGCATATCGCATCGCTGTCGCTCAAGCGACGCTC
The DNA here is from genome assembly GCA_903798255.1 of Fraxinus quadrangulata. Taxonomy (NCBI): domain Eukaryota; kingdom Viridiplantae; phylum Streptophyta; class Magnoliopsida; order Lamiales; family Oleaceae; genus Fraxinus; species Fraxinus quadrangulata. Next base: position 81,018 of record CAIGRB010051402.1, on the reverse strand, counting down.
CCTAGCTCGAGCGACAGACTTCCTCGCTCGATCGACGTATTTATGCGACCAGACCTAATTCACGATTTTAAAGAGTTTTACACAGCCCATAACACCTAAACGTCCCCAACTATAAATACAAAAGTTTGGGACGAATTTAAGGTGGTTGCTTCATTGTGCTTTCATTGCATAACATATTCTTATCATCTTTTGAGAGATCTAAGAACACAATTCACAAATTGATTCATCCATCTTATTCTTATGATCCGATAACTTGGTTTTAGAAAAAACATCAATTTCTTAAACCAAAACACCTACTTCTTATTGGTCATAAGAAGGTACTTCCTCAGTTGGACTTAAAAAATTTCTGGAAGTTGGGAGATGTTGGACTACAAGCGCAGGAAGAAGAACATGAATATATGATTACTAGGTATTCACTTGAAAGATACGTGTGCAAAAGAACGTGAGACTGCTACAGTATATCTTGGTAGAAGATTGTGAGTTTATAAGTACAGCAGAACTTGGAAGCTACATGAGGTAGATCGGAAGATTTAGTAGGTTGGCTGGACAGTGTCTACGATAGCAGATCACAAGGTTGGAATGAGCAGCAGATTTTGGAGTTGCGGGATTTACAATATCTAATGGAACTAGTTTGGAATTGAACGGTAACTCATATTGTTTATAGTGGAGGTAACTGGCTTGATCCAGGAGTTTTTCCCAATTAGGTTTTTCCGTCATTATATCGGTGTTCATTATTTATTACTTTCCATATTACAAACTGTGGTATTCAAAATAGAAAAATTGAATTGTATGTTTAATCATCTAGAAACTATTAAAAAGTGATTTGTTGCTTTTAATAGATTAATTCCGCACATAAGGTCACACTTAGTTAGTTAACCGCATTTTTTTTTTTTTGGAAAACAAATTTAATAATTTTGAAAGTCTTTTAAAATAAAAAATGTGGAAAACCCCAATAAGAAAATAAATTAATGGTTTAAGAGGATCTTTAATATGATAATGATTTCACCTATAAACATCAGTCAAATTTATGTATTAATAACATGTATAAAAAATAATTATGTCAGAACAACCATTGAATCTTTCCAAATGTCTTTTGTTAATACTTTATTTATTAACTAAGTTCAAAAATTAAAAAAAAAAAAATTACCCCAACCAACACACTAAAATGCAAAGGCACGTCTTTCCATGATGAACCTCTCTCTCTCTCTCTGCGCAATCGCATAGCAAATCAAGCTAAGCCCCTGTTTGAAACTCATTTTTTATCTCATTCTATTTCTCATTCTTCATTTCAACCACACATTCTATCAATAAAATAATATTACACATAAACCCAAAAATTCTCCTTACTTTTTAACCACACAATCTTCCATCAATCACTATTCCAGAATTTTTTTTTCATTCTATCAATAAAATAATATTACACACAAATCCAAAAATTCTTCTTACTTTTTAACCACACAATCTTCCATCAATCACTATTCCAAAATTTTTTTTTAACCCAAAATGGGTGTCAAACAGGGGCTAAGTATCAATTGGATTCCATTCCGTCATACTGGTCAAGATCACTATTGACATTCAGTGCACAACTAACGAGCCTAGTTGAGTGCACAATCGATATTCAGTGCACAAACGAGCCTAGTTGAGTGCAGATCAAGCTAAGTATCAATTGTGAAAAATTAAAGCATTCGCGGTAATAAAATGTCGATTGTGCACTCAACTAAGCTTGTTTGATCTCAACTTCGATTCTAGCTACACTAGATTGTCCACTCAACTATGCGCGAAACTACCTTGCTGATCTACTCCCAAAATGTGTTCAAAAGGTTGTGGAATGGATGAAACTGCAAAAGAGAATGAGGATTTATGAACTCAGTTCTTTGCCACCTTTCTTGCTTGTTTTCGCGAGAGAGATTGTTCCAGTGATGAAAGGGAATTTTTGTAGAAGAGAATGAGGCAAGTCTTTTTTACATTGTTTGAGCCCCATTTTTTCTTTTCATGAAAAAGCATTTTAGAATAGTATTTTGATAAAAAAAAATGTGTAGTTAAAAAATAAGGAAAAATGTTAGATTTGCATATAATATTATTTTACTGAAAAATGTGTTATTAAAAATAAGAGAGAGAAAAATATATTTTAAAAATAATGGAAATCAAACAAGGACTTAAAGGCTAAATTCTAAACTACGCATTCGAATACCTAAGAGAAAACGATTGATTCCTTCATTCAAATACTAAATCAAAGACCAAATATGCACATAATTTGAAATAAATTAAGTTCATTGCATAAATGAATGCTATCGTGATATTATCAAATTTAGACGAAAAATAATTATTGATTTTGACTTAAATTATATCAATTTTTTTATCGATACTAAACGGGTGCTTATTTTACTTATAAGAAATAGATAGATAAAAATAATGGTTTGTGTTTCAGTATTTTCACAAGTTACTTCTAATTTCTTTTTAAGCTTAACCAAGCTAAAAGTTCCAAACCAATTTATCTTCCTATTACCTTTTTCCTATTTTAATAAATTATCCTCCAAGAATTTAAGCTGCCAAATTATTTTTCTCTCTTCACTCTTCAATTCCCTTAACGACATAGAGTAAGAAAGAGATGATGAGTTCCTGTTTACTATAACATGTTTCATATACAATAACAAACTTGACTAAGACATGTTTGGACATTACATTGATAAGATTTTTAGCATGTTGGCTAACATATTTTAACTTATTTGTTAGAAATCTTTCAAAAAGTATTACTTTTAGTTTTTATATGCTTGGCCAAGCATGCTGATTTTTTAATTGATACTACGTAATACTATTCCGTCCACCATTTTAAACACGCTGTGTTTTGGGGATCCATTTTGTAGTAACATACCCTTTGCAATATTTTTGAACATTTACGTATGTAAAAAAATTTATATTGAAAATTTACCATGTAAAGGGCCTAAATTTTTGGTTCGAGCAATATGATTGTGTTGCAAAGAAAAGATATGTTAAGGTCCCAAATATGAGCATTACTTGACGTGTGTCCAACGAACTCGAGAAAGCAGCTTATGAATAAGAACATGATTCGATTTTGCTAGGATTCTGATCATCTTAGGATTGCTCTTATTATATAGCATGTTAAAACTCACTCAACGACATTAATTAATTCCTTATTATGCTCTAATTTCAACATCTTACACCTTACTCTCTATATAAACCCTCAACACTAATTCCAGATTCCTTCACTCTAATTCTCTCTATCTTCCTCAGTCGTTTCCTTCATATATTCCACACATACATAGAACATACTCAATGAAGCCCTAAATTCATCAATGGCGGGCCTTCAAACCAACGAGTTTGACACTTTTTGTTCTCAATCTAGCGAGAAAAGAAACCATGAACCAACGGAAATTGAAGAAGAAGCAACACTTGCTCTCTTGATGCTATCTCAGGACAATAGGAGTTGGAACACTGGTCCAGCCACCAGTGCCGCTGCCATTGCCGCTGAACTTATAGAAGATGTACTAAATCCCGCCTCCACCGTTGTCACTACCACTAGTGAATGAACATGCGCTTTAGCCTCAGCCAGCGCTGACGAGCAATCAATAGAACCCTTTTCTCCTACTATTATCGCTTCTCCGCTAGACAAGAATATGTTGTACGTTTGTAGAATGTGCAGCAACTCCTTTTCGTCATACCGAGCACTCAGCGGCCATAAAACCAGACACGGGGAAAAATTTCGGGAAAGCCTTGATCTTGTCTAATTCCGGGAAAAATGGACCAACCAAGGAAGAAGAAGTACGTGAAGCAGGTGACGGGGCGACACAATGACACGAAGCTGCATCTGGCAACGCAGAAGGGTTGATCGTTTGGACATCTACTACAGAGTGTCACATCAATCAATCATAAGATCTTGTACAAAAGATCTCTTGAAAAATGTAAGGTGTAAAATATTTTCTATCAACAAGAGGCTAATTACCTTGGATCACTTCTACAACAGGTTATAGCACCCTGTCTAAGCCATGGAGGATCAACCTCTACATTACACTTCAATAGAGGTTGTGCATCACTTCGACTACCTTATATATGGATTCAATTCAACCAGGTAAAATAGTGATATAGAGTGTGGGCCTCGTTGAGTTTGCAAATTGCTACCCCGTGATTGTGATTTGGAGCCTCTGTAAAAGAGGCATATCATTCTCTTCGTCACTTCCAAACTATCTGAATACCCTGATTTACTGGAATATGATGAGGATTAACACAATTGATGTACATCGCCACTATCATTCCCAATGGTCAGTTGCCTGATTCTTCTTTCTTTCTCGTGGGGTGATAGGAGCAAGAAAGCATCTCAATTCCCATGTCACCCTTTCTTGTTGTAGCTACAGTCGATTCCAGCTTCTAGTCAGAGGGCCCTTAAAAAGGATAGGGATGGATGATGCTTGGAAATTCAAGGTAGCTTTTCCGTTTAAATCGGTCTTCCTCAAAATGGATTCCATTCCGTCAGGCTCGTCAAGATCACTATCGATCTCAATTGGTCTGCTTATTCAGATTGTCATCTTGTAACGACAAACAAACCTTTTTTACATGGGATCATCGAACGTTCTAACCATTTTTCGACATACAACTCACACATAGCACATAAAGTTTTCTACAATTGCGATGTGTAATTGAGATCTATAAGTTAATTTATTCGAAATTGAGGATATAATATCTTTTGTACCCTCCATATTAAACCTACATATGTTACTAAAGCAGTAAAGCTAATGGGTACAACATGGGCAATTATTTCAATATTTTCTAAACTTAACCTTCATCTCTTTTATGATATTAGTGTACGGTACGGTATTGGATGGGTACTTGCGAGATTAGAGTTCCATATAAACAAACGTATCTAATCATATTCAGAGTTAAATGGATTATTTTCACATACAATAGTAAATGTTGGCATATTGTCGAATCACTTAATTTTTTATTTGTCCATCATAATTCTTTTTTATTTTAGTGTTCATATTTTACACAACAATGTATATCCTTAATATTTTAAATATTCGAAAACTGATACAACTAAAGTAAAGCGTTACATAAATGTGAAAATATTTTCAGCCATGCAACTTAGAGGGCATTTTAAGCCCATATTAGTTTTGCTAAAAATCATTTTTTTTAGCAGATTTTAGTAAACATTAATGTTGTGATGAAAAAATTGATGAATGTTGAGGATCTCATAAAACGAGTGATTAAAAATGAGTCATAAAAAATGTCATAAGTAGGCTAAATGTGTTCATCCAATCTCGTGGTTATAAGTTTATACATTTAGCCCATGTTTGATGTAAATTTAATATTTTAATGTAAATGTATAAAATTTATGGTTGAAAATTTGTGAATTTCATAAATAGTTTGATTAAAATCAAATTTTAATCTATACCAAAGAGGGGCTATTATGATGTGGCAAATTTTGTAGTCACATACCCTATGCAATATTTTTGAACTTATTCAGGTGAAAAAAAAAAACTCCTTCTGTCTCATATATATATGTTTGTTTCATTTTTCACACGGATTAAGAAATTTTATTTAATGTTATTGAAAGAGTAATTTTTGTCAAGAACTTTCCAAGTTTATCCCTATTTAATTTTCAACAAATAGTAGTAAATTTATTGTTGGAATTAGTAACTAAGCAAATTAAATAAGGGTGTATTAGTAAAAGAACAAAACAAAACATTCTCAATTAAGAAACAAGTTTATATATTTGGGATAAGAAAAAAATGAATCTCAGCCTATATATATGGGACAAATGGAGTATATATTACCATAGTGATAAAGTGCCTAAATTTCCGGTTCGAACAATATGATTGAGCCGCAAAGATAATATATATTAAAATTCCAAATAAGAGCATTAATTAATACGTGTCCAACAAACTCGAGCAAGCAGCTTATAAATAGGAACGTGATTCGATTTTGCTAGGGTTCTGATCAACTTAGGATTGCTCTTATTATATAACCTGTTAAAACTCACTCAACAACATTAATTAATTCCTTAATCTTCTCTAATCACAACATCCTACAGACCTACACCTTACTCTCTATATAAACCTTCAACTAATTCCAGATTACTTCACTCTAATTCTCTCTATCTTCCTCAGTCCTTTCCTTCATAAATTCCGCACTTGCACAGAACATACTCAGTGAAGCCCTAAATTCATCCATGGCGGGCCTTCAAACCAACTTGTTTGACACTTTTTGTTCTCAATCTAGCAATAAAAGAAACCATGAACCAACGGAAATTGAAGAAGCAGCAGCACTTGCCCTCGTGATGCTATCTCAGGACAATAGGAGTTGGAACACTGGTCCAGCCACCAGTGCTTCCGCCGTTGCCGCCGAACTCATAGAAGATGTACTAAATCCCGCCTCCACCGTGGTCACTACCACTAGTGAAAGAACAGGCGCTTTAACCTCAGCCGGCGATGACAAGAAATCAATGAAACCCTTTTCTCCTACTATTATTGCTTCTCCGCTGGACCAGAATATGTCGCACGTTTGTAGCGTGTGCAGCAAGTCCTTTTCGTCATACCAAGCACTTGGCGGCCACAAAACCAGCCACCGCGATCGGTCTCAATCCGCCACAACTACTGCAATCACCAACACCTCTAATATCTCTTATCCCAACCCAGGCAGTAGGATTTACAAATGCAATGTCTGTAACAAGACTTTTACCACTGGCCAAGCTTTGGGTGGCCACATGCGGAAGCACTATGAAGACGAGATAAAGGGCGGCAGGAAACCCAGTGTGATCACATCCAAAGGCGGCGCCTCCAGCCAATGCAACAGCAATGGGCGCACCACCGACAACTTCAACTTGAACCTGCCCGCGTAACCGGAGACTTACTTAGATTTTACGCTTTACTCTGGCGAGAGAATCCAGGTTCTTGGTGATCAACAAAAAGTAGAAAGTCCTATTCCTTTCAAGAAACAGCGTTAGGATGAATGAACTGTATTATAGAAAATTGATCCAGAAATTTTATGAGTTTTCTGTAGAAAATTTTTATTGGGGATCAATTGTTTTTATTTGTTTAATCAAAAGAAATTTATATATACATACTTGATAATTAGACTTTTGTTTATGCTTTTCTTGTGGTCGCTCTTGAATTTTGGTTCATGCGTTTGGATGCAGTATTGAATGGAATTAAGGATTATGCCATTTGTACATCAATTATGTACATTCATGTTGACACTTGATCTGTTGTCAAGAAATAAGTAGATGAAAAAATAAGTATTTTTTAAACTGTTAATTGAGATAATAACTCTTGGCATGACGTAAATAAAGGTGTAGACCATGATATACACCAAGTTTGATTGATTGAATTAAATTATATAATGAATATAATTTAATTTATTTATTTTCATCTTCAATTTTGTTAAAGAAAATTCAATTTTCTCTTCCAACCCAAGGTAATTATTCGATAAAATCTAATAGTTGAGATTTAATTGGTGTGTAAGTTTGCAAAGTTTAAATTATTAATTGGTGTGTCAAAATTATGGTGATGTCAATGCAGTTGGAATTAAATAATTAGCCTCTGTTTAAAATCAGATTTTTAGTTAATTTTTATATATAGAAAAATGCTTGGTTGAAAAGTTGTTGATATATGGTTAAAATTAATGGTCGACTTTGACTGATTAAGTAATTTTGATATATTTCTCTTGATCCATTTTTGTTTATTTCGCGAGATCTTCAGCCTCTTCTACATACTACAAACAAGAATTTGGTAATAATCCATTGGTAGAAGGCTGCAAACCTTTGATTTTACTACTAAATTCTGCGTGGACATCCCCTTGCATATAATACATCTATTTTCATGTTAGTGAGATCTTATTATTCGATGGTGTTCTCTTACTAGAGTTGAGTTAAATTTACGTATATTTGTTTGCCGTTAATATTATTTTGCAAATTGAGAGGACGTAAAGAGTTCTAGCTTGCACAACCACAAACAAAAGAAATTATGTGAAAATAAGTACAACACCAGGAATATTATAGAGAAAATAAAGAAGATGTTGAAAATCCCTCCTTCATTCTTGTTGCCTAAACGCCAATCTTCGCCTGAAATAATCGTTTTTCAATCTTCAATTTCAAAATCTAAGCTTTGAACCTTAATTTGATGTGTTTTTCTCTCCAAGATTGCGCGTCTCTTTATGTCTTTTTGAACCTTAATTTTTTGTATTTATATGCATAAAAGTGGTCCAACTTCTACCATAGACCTACTCGTACATATAAGGTGAAACCTTCCATAAACTATGACTTTGGAAGCAGATATGGCCTATGCTAGGACAACTGTTTCTACTGCAGCAGATTAGATAATTGGCTCCAAATTCTCCTCCTCTTCTTCTTCTTCTTCTTCCCATATCTCTAATATTATGAATGCTATTTAGAGCATAATCTGCCCCGGGCACCAGAGTTTCTCTCCCCACCTGCTGCCCTGCATTTCATACTTTATTGCATTAAAATAGGTCAGAGAAAAATTGGTTAATTTGACATTGGGAAATTCATGAACTCACAATGACTGTGTGAAGTCCACCAACCTTTCCACGGGCAATATTGCATTCAGTGGCTGACATAGCTATTTTGAATTAGGGGGCACAATTAAGCTTGCAAAAAAATTGTGAAAAAATTAAAGTATTCGATGTAATAAAATGTCGATTGTCTACTCAACTAGGCTCGTTTGATCTCAACTTCGATTCGTGCTACACTAGATTGTCCACTCAACTATGCGCGTAACTACCTTGCTGATCTACTCCCAAAATGTGTTCAAAAGGTTGTGGAATGGATGGAATTGCAAAAGAGAATAAGGATTTATGAACTCAGTTCTTTGCCACCTTTCTTGCTTGTTTTCGCGAGAAAGATAGCTCCCGTGACGAAAGGGAATTTTTGTAGAAGAGAATTAGGCAAGTATTTTTTACATTGTTTGAGACCCTTTTTTTTTTTCATGAAAATGCATTTTTAAATAGTATTTTGATTTAAAAAAAGATGTGTAGTTAAAAAATAAGGAAAAATGTTAGATTTGCGCATAATATTATTTTATTGAAAAATGTGTTATTAAAAATAAGATAGAGAAAAATACATTTTAAAAATAATGGAAATCGAACAAATATTTAAAGGCTAAATTCTTAAACTAAGCATTCAAATACCTAAGAGAAAACGATTGATTCCTTCATTCAAATACTAAATCAAAGACCAAAAATGCACATAATTTGAAATAAATTAAGTTCATCACATAAATGAATGCTATTGTAATATTATCAAATTTAGACGAAAAATAATTATTAATTTTGACTTAAATTATTATCAATTTTTTTATCGATACTAAATGGGTGCTTATTTTGCTTATTAGAAATAGATAAATAAAAATAATGGTTTGTGTTTCAGTATTTTCATAAGTTACTTCTAATTTCTTTTTAAGCTTAACCAAGCTAAAAGTTCCAAACCAATTTATCTTCCTGTTACCTTTTTCCTATTTTAATAAATTATCCTCCAAGAATTTAAGCTGCCAACTTATTTTTCTCTCTTCACTCTTCAATTCCCTTAACCACTATGCTCGCCTACAATCGAAACATAGAGTAAGAAAGAGATGATGAGTTCCTGCACTCCAATTTCCTCCAAAACTCACACCATTTGAAACCCAATCAAATCCTCTTCTACTGACTGATACTGTCTTACCAGCGGAGTTTCTTGTACCAAAAGAAGAAATTGCTTAAATAAAACAAGGGCTTATGCTAAGATAGAATGGGTCTTGCAAAGGGTTAAATCAGATTTTTTATTTATATTAAAAAAAATGTTCTAGGCTGGCGGGTCACATGACCCACCCGGACCCACTGTGGATCCACCATTGGTTGCGTACGATGTCATCAAAGAAAAGTTGAAAGAGAAAAAGAAAGAACGAACTTTTATTTACTATAACATGTTTCATGTACAATAACAGAATTGACTAAGATGTGTTTGGACATTACATTGAATAGATTTTTAGCATGTTGGCTAAAATATTTTAACTTATTTGTTAGAAATCTTTCAAAAAGTATTACTTTAAGTTTTTATATGCTTGGCCAAGCATGCTGATTTTTCAATTGATACTACGTAATACTATTCCGTCCACCATTCTAAACACACTTTTTTTTGGGGATCTATTTTGTAGTAACATACCCTAGACAATATTTTTGAACTTTTACATATGCAAAAAATTTTGTATTGAAAATTTACCGTGTAAAGGGCCTAAATTTTTGGTTCGAGCAATATGATTGTGTTGCAAAGAAAAGACATGTTAAGGTCTCAAATAAGAGCATTACTTGACACGTGTCCAACGAACTCGAGAAAGCAGCTAATAAATAAGAATATAATTCGATTTTGCTAGGATTCTGATCAACTTAGGATTGCTCTTATTATATAACCCGTTAAAACTCACTCAACGGCATTAGTTAATTCGAATATGCATGCGGTGTTAGAAGGTACTTTGGTGGCTCAGGGATTATGAATCGGTACAACGAGCACGGTGTATCTAAACTAGTCCTAATTTGTGATTTAAGTATCATTGGAGTTTCATGAGTTGTTGTAGCCACTACGACGTCACACTGTGAAATTCTAAGTAGTAGCAACTGTGATAGACCCACACAGGCGCTAACAACAACGTGCTTCTTATTGACCATATTAATTTTTGAACTCGTATGGAGTTTGGACCAAAAAGATAAAAGGCGGATAAGTTGAGATATGAAAGAAAG
>CAIGRB010051402.1:53460-66308 GCA_903798255.1 Fraxinus quadrangulata | reverse complement strand
TAAAAAACTTGTATCTATATATAAAATATCTGATTTGTGAAAATTAAAACTTGAAATCTGATTTTCAAATTTGAATCTTGAAAAGTAGGTTTCATGTAATTACCGCTATTTGTGCGCCGGTGAATTAGCATGCTCAAATAGAGAATTTATGGACTTAAGTATGAATGGGCTTCCATGAATCAGATTGGATCAGTGTGCTGAAGCCCAAAATGTGGATCTTCCATAAAATCTGATGGAAATTTTCGTATATGATTTTTATAATCCAAGTATTACTTTGTGATATAGTTAATATTTTTGGAAATACGATATACACAATTTAGACTCCATATATTCTTTGTAACTGAAATTAATTTTAATTACCCTAGTATTAAGTTGGTCTTTTATTGTGGTTTCTAAACCATCTCATAATTTAAAAAACTTCATTGGGCGACACTTGCTTTTTGGGAAAAAAACAATCTTCATTCTCTTTATTTTTTTTTCCTGAATTCATCCAGTATGAATGTTCCCTTATTGCAGAAACACATAATTTTCTGTTTTATGACTCAATAACCCATTGAGACACGCATAACTTGCAAAAACATATATCCATGTGCCATTTATTATGATTTATAAAATTTTGGTATGTAACGGTGTTTGATGGCACATATATAGCTCACAATTGATTATTCAGCATCAATTAGGTGATCTACATGCTTTTTTATTTTACAATATTTTTAACACTATAACTTGAATAAAATTAATGACAAAGTAATTCAGGAAATTATATCAAATACTAGGTAAGCAATGTAATTTCCTTTTTTTACTATTTTGATTCAAATCCACTAAGTTCATATAATTTAAAATAAGGGACAAATATCAACCTTTAAAGATACACTTTCAAACTTGACACACTTATAGAATTATTTTAAAAATCAGATGGTATTTATTAGATAGGTAATTAAGTAAGTTTTATTAATATAATAGGTAATTAAATAGGTAAAAATCACAACTAGTCACAATGACATAACTTAACAGTCACAAATCACAATTTTTTTAGATCACAACTTTGTTATCGGTCACAATTATCAAATTAATTGATCATAACTTATTTCTCGTTCACAAATTATAAATTTTATAAGTCACAACTTATTTATCGATCATAAATTATCAAATTAATTGATTATGACTTAATTATCAGTTACAAATCACAATTTTTTTAGATCACGGCTTCATAAATTATTAAATTAATTGATCACGACTTATTATTTGATCAAAAATCACAAATTTTATCGATCACAAATTATCAAATTAACTGTGAATTACCAATTTAAGTGGTCACAAATTACTTTTCATCTCCCCACCTTACCTTACCTCATCTCGCCTCACCTCACCTTCTCTGCCATCGTCGACACCATAAAAAATGAGTCGCCGCCTTAGATCCAGTTCACCACCACCACATCCAACGTACAACCACCATTGCATGCACCCCTCCCCAAATCTACTGCACCAACACCATCGCCAGCCATTAAGCACCATCGCCACCGTATATTCACAACACCACCGTACGCACTACTTACTGATTTACTATAAATAATCACCCCACACCTGTAATAATCACAGATCGCACGCTTGTAAATATGCACCATTGTGCGCACCACCATACATAGATCTATCGTAAATAATCATAGATCTTACACCTTTATATATGTACCACCGCACACACCATTGCATTGAGCAGGAAGCATGGGATGCACGCTTTTTCCATGAAGAGCCGCCTCCCACATATGGAATGAGCATCGAAGAAGAGTAAATGTTGCAACAACTTGAGAAATGAAGTTGTTTGAGTTGAAAAATGAGATAGGATTAGGGTGGGTTATAATGTGGTGTGGTGTGAAATCAAAAAGATTGAGTAGGGTATATGATAAGTGTAATTTCTACAATTATTCTGGGCCTTAGATTATAGCATTTTATTGTTATTTGGAAAAAACCTAATTTGTGTTATTTCATGTTTAATAGGTAAATCTCATTTTTTATTAAAAAATTAGAGAAAACGAACCAAAAATGGCGAAATTCAGAGTTTGAGGATTAAAGTGCAACAGTCTTATAGTTGAGTCGAGCCTCAAAATGAAGAATGAAGATGCCACAAATTAGATTCAATTGAAAGCAAAGGAAACAAGTATACAAGAGAAAATGACCAAAAATGGCATCGGGAAAAAATTGAGGACCAAAGTGAACAAATTGAAAGTTTTTAACTGTATGAGGCCACATGGAGTTATTTCCATGGGGTCGCAACTAGCCATTGATGGATGGAATTCATATCAGCTTATTGGTTGTTCTATGCGGCTACAACCATTTGCATTATGCGGTCACATAGTGCGTTTCTGGATGAAAAAATTCAGTTTCCTTATTTCATTAAAACTATATTCCACCTTTTTCCATATTTTCTCAATCTGTGTGATATTTTTCTATGAATTAATGTATAATTTAATGGTTAGGATGATTACATAGTTTTTCCTTTATATTGAATGAATGTTTGAATCTTATTTTCATTTATTTCAATTCAACACTTTAATTTAAGAATTTCGTGTTATTGTTTGATTGATTTTATATACCTATTACACAATTTATTGCTTGATCATTGATTAAGTAGTTAGTTACTTGTTGTAGTATAGGAATATTCATAATGAGTCTATAACGCTATAAAATAAACACGTATAATTAGAATTAGGAATAATATCTTTCACATGAGTAATCTTATTGATAATCTAAACTAAATACATGACTTTCATATGAATTCAGACTAGAAATATGATCGACTCTAGTCATAGGTTGATGTATCTTGAAAAAGAGCATTTAACATATTATCGTTATTGGATGTCTAAAGTGCATGAATTGAATAGATTAATTATTGAAAATTGAAATAGATAGAAATAGGGGAATACATGAATCCAATACAAGCATTCATATTATATTTAATCACTTTTTATCATTTTCTTATAGTAGAATTAGAATAAATAACAAACAAATCACAGCTCTTTTGATGTCACTGCACTTTGAATTTAATAGTAACTATTGAATCACGAATTAACATTTAGTCATCATGGAAATAATACTTTTAACTTACAAATCTTATTACTTGTACAATGATTTCATAAGCTTGTAGGTTTCACGCGAACAGTGTATTTGATTTTCAAAAGAATAAAGGTAAAATCTGTTTTTAAAAATGGTAAGTTACTATGGTTTTGTGCAATTTTTCCTTAAAATAATTATGTAGTTTTGATATATTTTTCTTGTCCCATTTTTCATATTTCCTAGGTGTCTTATTTACAACCTTCTAAATCTTCAGCCTCTTTTACATACTACTAACAAGAATTGGTTACAATCCCTTGGTAGAAGAAGGCTGCAAACCCTTGATTTTACTACTAAATTTTGCATGCACGTCCCCATGCACATAATACATCTATTTTCATGTTACCAAGATCTTATTATTAGATGGTGTTCTCGTGCCGGAGTTGAGTTTATTTACGTATATTTTGTTTACAATTAATATTTTTTTGCAGATTGAGAGGAAGTGGGAGTTCTAGCTTGCACAAGCACAATCAAATTGGGCGAATCTAAATGTTTGAGAAAATTTAGTCCAGCTACTTAAGGAATTTGTGGATGAGTATACCATAACTTCCACGACCAAGACGATGAACATAACGGTGTCGAAAAGTGATTTGAAACGTCGAACCTAAAATAAACGGACATCATGTCAACCTATGAGCAATAGGCACACCTTGCAAATAGATCGTGCTAGGTTTGGCACTATGGCCGAAAGCCCGATTCTCGCTGGTCAAAGAAAATAAAATTTGACGAAAAAAATAACTAAAATAATATTATTAAACTCGATTCATCTCAAATGTATCTCGACTTGTGACAAACAATGACAAGACAAGTATCATTACTCTTCAAGAAGTTGCCAAGTGTGGCAAGTGTGGAATAAGAATTGTGGCAAAGAAATTTGGCATTTGTTTGATAAAAAGATTATTTGAAAAGCGATTCTTTCAAAAATATTTTTTTTATATAAATGTGATTAAAAGCATGAAAAATGTGAAAAATAAATTTTTTCATAGAATTTGTCATTATAAATGAGTGCAATCATGCTACATGTACATTAACTTTTACATGATGTTTGATATCTTTTGACATGAAATCCATCATAGTCATTGATTTTTACAAGACCATTTCACACCATGACCAAATTTTTGACATAGATGTAAATAAGAATGTCAAAAAGAATATACAAATAGTTTAATTGAAGAGTAATTTATTTTTATTTTTTTGTAGTGGCTTATTATCGTTGTCATCCTATGTGACATACATGTGACGATAGTGACGGATTCAGAATTGGAGTTCAACTAGGACGGTCGTTGACCGTTGATTGTCGACAGTCAACGATCGTAACAGCGAAATCATTTATTACTATTTAATTAAGTAATATTACAAGTTCTTCAATATATAGTTAAAAAAACTAAAACGTAAAAATCAAATATAATTCATAATACACTACAACGTAAAAATCAAATATAATTCAATTTCCTAATCCAATTTCCAAATCAATGCTTGCAATTTCACTGTATCATAACATTTATATAATAAGCATAAATCAAATTAATCAATACTTGAACTAAATGGCGGGACTTGATAACATACCTAGAAAATTACACAAATAAGTGTAGCATTTTCCTTTTTGGAAAAATAAAATAACATTTTGCCAAGTTATTAGAGAACGGGTTAAAATCATTAAACATCCAAGTATAAATCATTTCAATAGTTTTTATATCAAGATACCATTCTATTCGACTCCAGTGGAACATAGAAAAATTGGTGTGAGCACAAGCATAACAATGATCAAAAGTTTTTCCATTCGAAATACCTTAAAATCATTTAAATTCTAAACAAAAAATGGAACAAAAATAAACGAATCGAAGCTTCCACCTAACCCAGAAGGTCAGAACATACAAACAACCCTCCCAACGAAATTTCCTTAAAACAAATAAAGAAGAAAAAAACAACACAAAAAGATTAAAAATAAATAAAATCTAGAAACATGTCGCTTCATATCAGCCTTCCGAGCAGTCAAAGCGGCAACAAGAAGCCTGGGAAGTCGATCAAACTCCGTAGCCTCAATTTGCGAAGGCCAAACCTGTAGCCTGCGACTTCAGGAGTAGGTGACAACGGGACTTGGGTGGGGAAGTAGAATATAGAGTTTTGAATTGGGTGTTTGGCTTTCTGACTCTGCGATTGTGAATTGCGAAATGTCGTAAAAATTGAAATGACTATGGATAATTGGGCATTGGTTCCCAATTGAATTCACTTAATAAATAACGGGCCGTTGTTTTTTAAAGAAAAATGAACAACTAAAAAAAGGCCCAAGTAAAAAAAATGCCCCCAACTACTCATGTTCCCCAATCTTTTCTTCCTTAGTTTGGCAGTTCCTTGTCTTCACAGTCACAACGGCTTTGAAAACTTCAACTATGCGTTTGCACATGTAAATTTCCACCGAGCCAGCACGGGCGATCGCGTCTCGCCAAGTGCTGGCTCCGCTACTTTGTGACGGTTAATGATTTGATGTATTAATGTGATAATTTTTTTGTTTTCTCATACATCAAATTATTAATTCTACATGTATGTACGTAGGACGATTACGATAGTGAATGATTATAAATAACATTATTCTTAATTGAAATAATTTTGCTACTTGTACATTCTTGTGTACATCTTCCACGACATTACTCCCTATGTAGCACAATTTGGACATCGAACCTAAAAAGTGATGAGAAAATCAATGGCTATGATAGTGATACGTAAAAGAATTAAAAAATTAATGTAAAACAAGATGTACACGTAGCATGACTCTAATTGAAATGAATATGGTCCGTGCGTGATTTTCAAAGAATCATGCTACATATACAACAATTTCTATATCACTTTTTACATCACGTTATGTAACAATATGTTGTTGGACAGTTTAAAAAAATAAAACAATTATTTTACCAGTCAAATCATGCCAATTTAAATATGGTCAAAAGTGATGTACACTTGATGTTGAGATGGCTCAAGTCAATTCTCAAATAATCCAAAACCAAAGTGAGGCTTTAAGATTTGGGAGCCAACTGGCTTGATTGACGTACAAGTAAATAAAGCATTGAACAGCATGTGGTTCATGCTGCAACTGATTTGACCAGAAGTAGGCTGCCACTATGCTTTCATTAATGGGTCTGAACTTCTGGGGTTCATAATAGCCATCTTTAATTTAATGAGTACAAGCCCAAATAATATACCTAAGCCCGCCACCCTATAATCCATTCACCAATTATCGTACGGTAATCTAATGTGGCACCCATTTGGCCTCGTTAAAATTAGAGTAATGTTAAATATTTAACTCTCTTGGAGTTACACTCCAATCCTGATAGCACCAATATGACATTAAACGACAAGTGAAACTAAGCTCATGTTTGATATTCATTTTCTTCTCATTTTCGTTCTTTTTTTTTTTTCTATCTTTCTTCATTTCAACCACACATTCTATTAAGAAAATAATATTACACATAAACCCAAAAAAATTTCTTACTTTTTAACCACACATTCATCCCATCAATCACTATTCCAAAATTTATTTTTCTTCAAAATGGGTGTCATAATTCATTTAATTTCATCTTTCATATAGCCTATGATCTAGCGTTATTTAGATTGGATTGCAACCCCAATACGGTTACATAGCATTATTATAATTTGTGAGCAATTAGTTGGATAATTGTGACCAATTAATTTGATGGTTTATGATGGATAAATAAGTTGTTACCAGTTAATTTAATATTTTATAATTGATAAATAAGTTAGACTCAGAAAAATGTGTGATTTGTGATTGAGGGTGTGTTTGAGCCACATTATTTTGGAAAAATATATTTTGGAATAGTAGATTGATGGAGAATGTGTGGTTGAAAAATAAGAAAAAGTTATTCATGTGGTGAAAAATATTATTTTATCGAAAAATGTGGTTGAAAATGAGTAAAAAAATAATAATGAAAATTTTAATGTAATTTAAACAGGAACTAAAAAAAACAAAAGTGAAAAGACTACAAACTCTCACTAGAAAAGCAAAGGAAAAAAACTGTTATTCTTGTACCTACAATTCATAATTGATAGATGTACAACTCAACTAGCATAGCCGTGGAGATAGAAAACTTTTCCTATTTCTTGATTTTTGTTATTAGATTGGGTATGATTGTCAATATTTTTTTTATATAAAAAATATGTTTTTTCCCCTTAATTTTTTACTTTAGTGTTAGTTGATTTACAATTTTTTTCATGAAAAATAATTTCCTACTTTTGATCACATGACGCCCACCAACAAAAAATGTATAAATATAATATTTTCTATATTGAAAACTAAATCAATCAAATACATTTAATTAATAATTTCCATACAAATATTTTTTAGACAATTGAATTGTTTAAAATTTATTTTATTTCCTAGCAAATTCCATACTCGCAATCAAACGCACCCTTAGAATAAAACACCTCTAACTGTTTCTTAAATGTCTTGTGGACCAAACTCAACTTATAAACGATACCATACATATATTCCATATTTGTAAACATCTTGTTGATATTTATCGCTAGAACAAACATTCTTTAATTTTAGTGACCCAAAAAACGATTTATGTATCTCAGTAGTAAATATTTCCTGACTCAATAGAAATAATTCCATCCTACAATATTTAATTATATTTAAAGTGGACTTAAATTTGAATTCAATTATTAACAGCTTAATCAACCTTATCTTACGTTAGTATAGCCTACCCCCACTCCATAAAACCATGTACTACACTACAAACATTAAAGTTTTTGAGACAGACCTAAAAATAGTAATCATAGAATTTATGTCTGAAAAATAATAATAATAAACAGCGTAGTATTTTTTAAAAATTGCCCATTATTTACCCACCTCGAAATGGAAGGAGCAGAGAATGAGCTTTACAGCATTTTCGTGATTATGAACAATATTTCCGAATATGGGTAAAAATATGTCCACAACAACAAGAATGTTGGATAATGATTGGTTCATGACTGGGTAATGTACGATTTCGATTTAAAATATATTTTTTTAATAATGTTATTTGTAGTAATAATCCTATTTGAAAACTTGTTATTTGTGTTATTAATTTCTATATAATTTTGTTTCCTCAAATAACAAACTGACATGGAATAACTATTGCAGTTGTTAACGATGAATAACATTATTTTTTTTAAAATCATATTTGAAAAAGAAATCAAATATGCATTGCCCCTAATAGCACATTCTATTCCTCGGAGGAAAAGTGATAAATCACAGTTAGAAAGAACCGAAAAAATTTATCAAATAATGGGATTAAATTATTCGGTTTATTGTATTAAGGTTCTTTTGGTATTGCTTTAGTCTCAACTTTTAATTGATTAAGAACCACTTTTAATTGCAAAAATAAATAAATAAAAAAAATATTATGAATGAATATGTACCATTTTTGCAGCAAATTTTGAGAAACTCAAAACAGTAAAAAATAGCTTATCAAAATTTGCTTTAACTTCTCTGATTGTTCTAAGCCCCGAGATAAATTTAATTCTTGTCCTAGATTTGTTGGTAATTCTACATTCATTGGTGAATAATATTAACTAGATGGGCATGGGTGAGATGAATTTTTTTTTTTTTTTGCAAGACTAAATAGTGGCGGAGTTGGACATTTTTTATTGTGAGATAAAAAAATAAGTTTTTTTCAAGCAACATAACATTAATGAAAATAATTCAATACATTATTGTAGATATTGTACATCATCAATATTGTCAATTGTATCATTTTCAATAAGCACGAATAGACTATCATTCAATTGTCGATTTCCAATCAAATAGCTTAGTTCAAATCATGGGTTGAGGGAATATTGAGAGGTTTGACATTGAGGTGGAGAAAAGTCACAAGTGTCGGTGTTGGTGTAGATGAACTGAGTATAAATGATAAATATTTGGTAAAAATGGCATACCTAGATATTGGGAGAAGAATGAGATTCGAAACTTGATAGAAGTTACAAGGAAAAGGAAAGGAAAAAAACTTGTACAACTTGGTGTAAAGTTAAAAAAAAAAAAAAAGGGAAAATTAGAAATTTTTGTAGGGTCAGCTTTAATCAGGTTTGGAACATTTTTTCCAAGCTCGGTACCTTGGCAACAAGGATTTTAATTTGAAAATATTCACAATAGTTGGACTTTCTCGGTGTGGATGAGAATGTGGAGACTTCTTTCTTGTGGAACGATATTTTATAAGGAGGGAGATGTTGAGGAGGGGTTTGCAGTGGCATGTGTCAAAATCAATGATTAACTTTAATAGATAGGAATTGAAAAAGCCTCCAATTAGTGATTAATTATGACTTTTTAAATGCAAATAATCCATATTGAAAAGTCATGATATTTCAAATTGGGTGTGACTATTAATAAATGTACATTATAAGAAATTATGACCTTTTGATGAGGTACATCTAGAATATGGAATATGAAAAAGTGTGATCTAATGATTCAAGTTAATTTATGTTAAATGATGCAACTATTTCGAAAAGATACTTGAAAATATTACTTTGTTTGATCTTTATTATTTTCTAAATATATTTTTTTCTATCTTCTTTTCAATCACACTTTCTTCGATAAAATAATATTACACGTAAATCAAAAAATTTTCCTTATTTTTTAACAACACATTTTTCATCAATCTACTATTTTAAAATACATTTTTTGTCAAAAAATGGGACTCAAACAAGGAGTATATAAATATGGACTTATAATTCAGGAGTATATAAATATGGACTTATAATTCCACATTTCCTACACCAAAGCAATTCAAGAAAAAATTTGATTTCCAAAATCTCTCCACTCTTCAAAATATTTTGTTGTTTTTATTTTGCTGAAATTAAATTATGTTCAAATTATTTTCAGAAATAAAATTCCGTTCGAGCAATTTTATTTTGTGTCTATTTTGATCTTGAAGAATACTGTCAATAATTTGGTTCACCGACAAAATTAATATTGTACTATATTAATTTTGGAAGACGTATTGCCTCTTCAGAGAGAAACGTCCATTTGATTGTGTTAGCATCAGTGCAAGTACAAAATCTGTCTTAGGGAGATTTGCAATTGCATACCTCGTTTCATTTCACCTTATTCTACTTTCTTTACATTAGTAGTAAGCCCCTTTTTGACACACATTTTCTAAAAATATACTATTTTAAAACTCATTTGCAATAACACTTTTTTCAATAAAATAAAATTTTTTATCATATCAATAACTTTTTCTTACTTTTTAACCACATATTTCTCATCATATCACTATTTAAAATACATTATTTCTTCAATAATATCCATCAAACACACTTTTAGATCATATTTTCTTGCATATATTTTGGTTTCAGTAAGTTGAAACTCTCTACAATATCTTACACTTGAAAAGTTAGTTATCGAATATAAATTATGCAGCAATTTATCCAACAGCGTGCCGGGATACGATTAGGATCTTCTTAGATGCGTGGGTCCCATGAGCACCTTCATTTTGACATTTTTCGCCAATGGTGAGTACGATAGACTTGTGAGTAAGTTGATTGCAGAGAATGACAGAAGAAAAAAATTATAGAAGTCTTATACCCTCTTACGTGATAGTGGGTCCCATGCAATAAAAAAGTAAAAACAATTACCCACCAATCCACCCTGCCTGGTGAGGATGTGTAAAGCATCTATATCTGTATATGTAGCTTCTCTCATGTAATGGAATGCTTATTGCCTATAGATATGGAGGTTACAGGTTATACAATCTAACCTTTTTGGTCAGATAGGGAAGAAAGAAATGGTTATTTGGAAGAAGGGAAGGTATGATATAGTGAAGAGTGATATAGGTCGTTGATAGATGATGGCAATGTGGAGCAATCTAGCAGCTTAGTGACTTCTAAGTCGTAGTCAATGGTTTGGAAGTTTAAGGTCTCGCCAAAAGTAAAGATTTTTATGTTGTGGGTATTTCACGAGATGATCTCAACAACAACGAACATGTACATTAGAAAAATAGGACATGATGACTTATAATTCAGATACATGCACACATAATCTTCTATTCATACATTTTTTGTTGGATTTCAAACTGTGGGAGAGAGAGAAGGGTCTTTTGGGAATATGGGATTGATAGATCTTCTTTTGGGCGGTGGAGTGTTTTAAGGGAAGAGTAAGAGTGTTGTAGGTGTGTATTATAGGCTCTTTGGGATTAAAAAAAAAGGTGCTGTATGTTGGGAGGAGGGATGGGAAAGGTAGAGGCAAGTTGAGAAGAGTAAGAAGATTTGAGGGGTTAGGAGGTCACTAAAGGCTCTACAGCTCAAGCTGAATACTAATGTTACAATGAGCGAGGATGATGGCTTTTTGGGAATTGGAGTTGTTATAAAAGATCATGAGGTAAAGAGGGTGGCAGCTATGTCCAGGTAGGCTCTCTCTCCATAGTGGATGCTAAGTGCCTAGCTCTTCATGAAAGCCTGCTATTTGCCTGATGAATAGTCTTCGACTACAATATATTGAGTGCAATTCCCTTGTAAAGGTGAATCAACAATGTTAGGTTTGAGTTGTTTTATGTTATTGACAAATTCTATGAACAAAAGGACTTAATTATATAGGTTGTAAAAGTTCAAAGAGTAATGTGCAAATCGTTCAAAAGTTAGTAGGTCTAGGGTTTTGAATTTGGAACAAGGAGAAAAACGACGTGAATTTTCACCGACAGTCGCCAAGGTTTGGCTCGAGCTACAAAAGCAGAAATATCATCACTGGGCCTTCGCCATGCCTTCGCTCAAGCGACAGCCCGTCGCTCGACCGTCGCTGAGCCCAGCTCGAGCAACGGAGTTATTCGATAAATTTTTATTTCGCGATATAAAGACTTTTTTTCTGGCCCGTTCGTTTCCTAACCTACCTATAAATACCAAAACACATATGAACCTGAATTGAGTTGGTAGAATATTAAGAAAGATTCATCTGTGAGAGAATTATCATATATCATCTTTCAACCATCATCCATTGTGATTGTGTTCGTAAGAAACACATTGTTCCTATAATGCAAATAACAAATCACTACTTCATCTACATCTGGTCAGAGTTCTGAAGATCGATGGAAGTTGACGAAGTTACTGTCTGTGAAGAACGGGTCCTTCTTCGTGATCTACTGGAGATAAACGAATCCACAAAACTTGGAGTGCTGCAGGGTAGCAGATTCCACGGAGAGTTTTGACAACAGCAGCTAAGGATTGGTGCAGGGGAGCACGGGATTCGCGGAGAGCTGTAAGGAGTGCAATCAGGTGATCGTATAGTAAGGATCGTCTAGTCTGGTAGACTATAAGTTGTTATATTCGCTTATAGTGGATTGACTGGCAAAGTGCCCAGAGTTTTTTCCAATTGGGTTTTTTCGTGATCATCTTGGTGTTGATTTACTGTTTTCATTTTGTTTATTGATTGATCATATAAACTACGGTATTCAAATTTAGGACTAATATGACTTACATGTTTAATAATCTAGAAAAGAATTAAAAAGTGACTTGTCGTTATTTAATTCATCATTATTATTAAATTCCGCATATTACACATATTCACTCCCATCTAGGTATTGTTAGGGTCGAACTACGCATTTTTCAATTGGTATCAGAACCTCAAATCGATTCTTGACCCTTATTTGTTAAGTCTAGATGAGTCATTCTTTGTCTGTGCCTCCGTTTTTCGACGGAAGCAATTATGCCTACTGAAAAGTTCGCATGAGAGCTTTTCTTAAAGTTTTGGATGAACGTATTTG
>CAIGRB010051402.1:17471-33885 GCA_903798255.1 Fraxinus quadrangulata | reverse complement strand
TTTTTTTTTTTTTTTTTTGTAGTTGGAGGAGCTGTAGTAAGCAAACTATATTTGCATTGTCTATCATGGAGGCAGAATTCATTGGTTGCTATGAAATTACAACACAGGTATTATGGTTGAGAAATTTTATCAAATGCTTCAGAATTGTCGATACTATAGAGAAGCATTTGAAGATTTATTGCGATAATTCGACTGCAATTTTTTTTTAAAGAAATAACAAAAGTGGAAGCTAAAGTAAACACATCGACATAAAATATTTGGTTGTCAGAGATCATATAAAGAAATGAAGTACATATTAAGTATATCAAGATAGATCTTATGATAGCAGATCCCATAACTTAGAACTTCTTGGCTAAAGTTTATAAATCCCATGTTGAGAACATGGGAATTACTTGCTCAATCATGATACTCTGATTCTTGTTTAAAGATTGTTTTTTCTGTATTTGAAACATTTTTATTAGTGTACTTAAAAATTTGTAATTGATATCCATTGTGGTTATTAAAGTTTGGACTCAGAATGACTTATACGAAGTTCACTAATAAAGTAAAGTACTCTTTTAGAGGTGAACGTACTTGTAATATATGGAAGGAAATATTTGATTATTAAAACATGACAGCCAAGATTAAAGTATTGTGTATTTCTATTTTTGTAGGTTATTCACAGTTTTATGCATGACCATGTTGAACTTTTTAATTTTTATATTCATTTTCAACTACACATTTATACAATAAAATGTTTTGCACGTAAATTCAAAACATTTTCCTACTTTTTAATCATACATTCTCCAAAAAAATCACTATTCAAAACTCCATTTTCTCAAAATAATTGCCATCAAATAGTGGCTAAGTTCTCACCTTAAAGTTATCGTCACATATTCAATTACAAAGATGAAGAAAATTAAATGGTGAGTTTAATATCTGTCACATCTTCTATGATAGATGGACGTTATTGAGTGGTTTCATATATAAACCCGTATAAAATTCAATGCAGAGTTTTCTGACTCAAATTGAAAGTTCTATATTTTATTTCCATCGAGTAAAGGAGTTATAAAGTGAGCATTGGCTAGAAGGCTTGTTGGTATTGTGAGGCTTAATTTTTGCTGTAGATTCTCAATAATCTTGGATAATATGGCTGGAAGTATGCAATTTATTTCTTTCAAAGATTTCATTGCTTTCTCTTGCACCACATTCTGTATCTCATAGAAACATTTGGAATATTTCCAGGATTGATTTAAATTGTTTAAGATTAGAACGTTTCATTGTGTTGTCTCCTGTGATAGAAGTACTCAGCTGACTTGGTATGCCAACTTTCTTAGTACATCCCTGAGGTTCAGGAGGATTTTATTGGTATGTTGAGATCCCAAGTGTCTACTAATAATTTCTTGAAAAGTGAAAAAATAAGTAAGATTTCATACATTTTCAGCAATCTACTGTTATTCGATTTTGTTTTAATCAAAATAATGATGTCCGTGGTCTTATGGCATCAATTATTGTCGCAATGATAGCTTCTTGGGTTCTTATTTTCCAGGTTTCATCTATTGCCTGAATTTGACCAAGGAAAACGGAGTTGCCGCAGACGACTTGCAGGCCACAACGAGCGTAGGAGGAAGCTGCCACCTGGATCTTTAATGTCCACTCGTTATGGAAATCTTTCTTCATCCATATTCGGTTAGACATTATAGACTCAACTTCTTAGATACTCTTGTTCTGCTATTACTTTTGCAAAATATTTATTCCCAATTTGGTTAATTTCATTTTGAACTAACTGAGTTCATATGATTGATATTTGCCATGCCAGAAAACCATGGAAGAACTGGAGGCTTTGTGATGGACTTTGCTACAAACCCAATTCTGACTGGGAGGGATTCATGGCCAAATACAATGTCGCCTGAACAAGTGGTGGGCAATCAAGTTAAGATCGCGGGTAAGTTTGCACTTTCATGGCAGGGCAATTTGCAAAATCCTCCTCCAGATCTTCTGCAAGGTTTAACGACCCGAACCAATTATCTGGGTCCTGGAGTATCTTCTGAAGAATGTTACAGTGGAGTCTCGAACTCCAGCAGTGCTCTCTCTCTTCTGTCAAATCAACCGTGGGGCTCAAGAAACCATTCGTCCAGTCATGGGGAGAACAGTTCACTTGATGCCAATGGGACACCCCTAGTTCAGCCATTGGTTACCCACAGTGCACCCATTGAACACTTTTCAGTATTCTCGCACGGTTTTAAGGGCAACCAAGTCAGTAGTTCTTTTCAAGAGATGCCTCCTCATCTTGGTTTGGGTCAAATTTCACAGCCTGATAACAGTCGGTATTCCAATGAGCTTGAGATGGCTCGACAGGGCGGAGGACAGCACCGTGAACTTCTCCAGTCCAGGGGTTTTAATTCTTCTGTCCAGCATATGAACTGGTCACTTTAGAACTTGTATCTTAAATAACTTGCAGGTTCTTCTCAAGTTCCTTGCAATCTACTTGTGCCATTTGCTCTTTGTGCTCCGTTAGGCAAAAGACACGTATTTGCATATGTAGTACTTTATGTTAATGGATGTCTTTCACGTTGTTTGTTTTGTATTTGCTCACCATTGCCCGAAGTGTCTATTGCATATAATTACCAGTAGTTCATGTTGTATATCTACATTGGAGCTAGATTCTTGGTCTTCAATAAGTTCGACAAGATTGTTTTAGTGAAAATCTCGTATATCTATAATATATTAAAAATCATATTAAGTGAGAATTATTTTTTGGACGATTATGGTTTTATTACAATTCAATTATTTCAATAATATCTTACTTTTTTCTTTTTTTCAATATATATTTAATTTACGAACAGTAATAAATACTATAATTAATTTTCAATTAATTAACATTAACATGCACATTTATTTAATTATTATTAATTAGATTTTCACGTTCACATTCCGTTTGTCATTAATTCTCTATTATTTAATATTTATATTCATTTAATTAGTATTAATAAGAATTTTATGTTTGCATCAGTTCATTATTCACGTCCATGTATGCTAATTAGCATCGAGTTTCACTTAATTGAAAATTAAATTATATTTATTTAATATAAATGATTTAACATTTATTATCACGTATATATTCTTTGATATTAATTCTAAAAAAAATTAACATTCACGTTAATTTATTTATCGTATTTGTCATTCATCTTCATTTATCTATAATATATTAAATATCACATCAAATGACAATAATTTTTTGAACTATTATGGCCCTACTTCAATTCAATTATTTCAGTACCTTTCTTTTATTTTGAAAATATAATTAATTTATAAACTGTAATAAATACTATAATTAATTCTCAATTAATTGACATTCACATTTATTTAATTATTATTAATTAGAATTTCTCGTTCACATTCAACTCATTATTCATGCCCATGTATGCTAATTAGCATCGAGTTTCACTTAATTAAAAATTAAATCATATTCATTTAATATAAATGATTTAACATTTATTGTCACGTATAAATTCTTTGGTATTAATTCTAAATTAATTAACATTCACATTAATTCATGTTCGAGTTGAGAAAGAGGGCTAGGCCTCCGAGAGGGCTTTCAGGGACTGGGGAGGGTGGATTATAGAACTTTCACTCACTCGTTTGAGTCGGACTCAATTACTCTTTTTGTTTGGAGGATCATTCATTTTTCACTCTCTTGCTATTACCTGCAGGGAGCGCAGCACTTGGCGAGGCAGGAGTAGATTGACCAAGGATTGGATTCACGCATACCATAAACTCCCAGTCGTGAACTTCGCTCATAATTGATGCTTGATCAATAGAAGCCTTCCCAAAAAGACATATTTGCCATTCATCTTCATGTATGCATTTATTTGTAATTTTAATATTCATATTCAAGTATGCATTTTACTATTTACGTGTATTTATAATAATTAAAATTTATTTTCAAAGCTTGCATTTTTTCTCATATTTAAATTAAAAGGGGAAATGAAAGATCAAATATTATTTTCTAGCATTTATAAAATATTTCAAAATAACATACAACACACGTTCAATTATGACTAGTTATATTTAAGTATAAAGATTTTGTTTTTAAGGATTCCTGAAAGAAGTAATGATAATCGCAATCGAAATGACTGCAGTTTTTTTTCTTCCATTCATAAAGATTTCACAATGGAGCCGTCAAATAGGCAATGAACTCTTCAAGATTTTACGGAATGCAAACAATACAATAATGAAGGGTAACTCGGATTTTTAATGCGTCCGTGAACATCTGGTATATCAACGAGGCTATGCGAGAATTCTTTTCCACTTCAATAATGTGCAAATTCAACGTTGCATTGCAGCTTCGGGTCCTTCCTGGGAATTTTGATGTTGACTGAGTTCAAATGTGACTCCTAGACTTCGGATCCGGGGCATATAATTCAGTGCTCGTCTTCATTTATTCCAGGACAGTTGGATAACAGTGCTTCCATTGACTCGTACTGAAAAACAGAAGATGAACCAAAAAAAGATGTAGGGCTATTAAGTTTAATGAAAAAAAGCATTTTGATATAACCACATCAATATTTCCTAACTAGTTTTCTGATTCAACAATCTCTGATATGATCCTATTACCTGACATCCACAAAAAAGGCAGTAATGGAATTCATTTCTTAGCTTCATCAACATATCCAGCAAATCCTGCATTGAACAAAGTACCCAATAATACAATTATCGTTCCAGGCAATAAGCAAGTATAGTGAAAAAGGTACTAGCCAACGTAACATGCTCAAGAACAAATTGTTCTTCAATGATCTATCTGCAGTATAACATTCTAACATATTCTATATAACGTATGGATAAGATACAACTTCTTCAAAAAGAGGCTTCATAAATTACCATAGAACACAAAATATATGGCAGGGTTTATCACTGAAAGGGAGAAGGTTACCTGTCAAAATATTAATATCCACATATAGACATCAAGAGACCATAAGTTTATCACAATCCATTTGGATTTAAAAATCCATGACTAACTACTCTTAAGGTTGGCATTTCATAAGAGTGTGAAATGAATATAATATGCGATTGACATATATGCAAATGACAGGCAGTAATTAACCAAAAAGCACTTGCTTGAATTGTTGATTGAACCATTGCATATAACGAAGTGTATGCAATGTTTTCAATGTCATGCATTCTACAATATAATTGCCCAACAGATGCTTAAAAGGATTCAGGCTTGATACTTCTTTATTAAACTAATGTATAAGCTCCAGTTTGGTGTATGACAATCAGTAGCAGCTACAATAAGCCCCCTGTTTGAGCCCCATTTTTTCTAAAACTCATTTTTTCAAAATTCATTTTCAACACATTTTCTCATTATTTAATGTTATACGTAAACCCAAAACTTTTTTCTATTTTTTAACCACACACTCCAAAAAATAACTGTTCCAAATGGGTCTCAAATAGGGGATAAATATGGATCTACTCTCATCATGACTGCTCATGCTCACAGCTGGACAACTGCCATCATTTTTATATAATTTTTCATTTTAGTGAACCCAACATGAACCAAATGCAATGGCACGTGCTGCAAGATTCATATTGATGGCAGTGTAACCATAGTAATGATATGCATTCACAAAGGATGCTAGAGCAGAAACAAGCGAAAACTTCCTCAGAATGAATCAATGTCAATGGTAGATGCAGGATAAACATCGTCATTCATTAAGAGCTTGTTTGATAGTTCTTATAAGCTTGTCAAAATCATTTTTAACTACACATTTTTTAGTATCCACAACTTTTATCTACTTTAAAACCACAAATTCCTCGAGACTAATTGCTTATATGCATTTTAAAGCTTAGTCAAGCAAGCACAATATTACTCACTTCTTTAATACATTAGCATATCAACGATTGAATAATCATCTCAAGAACTAGAGAGAACGATTAAAATGACACACTACTAATAAATTTTCTATGCATACAGGCAGGTTGAACCATGATTACAACTAAAGCTATGCATGAAATGCAAAGATGGGAACAAACAGAATGTCAGAAATGCATATGAAAAAGTATCTAATAAATGGTACCTCTTCAGTAATTTCTTCTTCTTCTTCCTCTTCCTCCTTTTCCCCATCCTCATCATCTTTCTTCTCAACCTCAACAACATCCCTGTTTTCCAGCTGTGCTAATGCTGCCTCCGCCTTCCTAAAATTCACTGTAATCCTCCTTCCCTTCCAGCGCTCCTTCTGGCGACTTCCAAAATCCACCATCAATTCCTCTTCTTTTCTCCTCTTCTTCTCAGCATTCTCTTTCTCTAACCTCAGCTTCTCTACCTTGGGATCCTCTCTACCAATCCCAGCTCGGCCCCTCCTTATATCCAATCCCACTGGCTCGGCCCGGCCAGAGCCCTCCTTGCCCAATACAGAGCCAGGAGTGTAGCCCATTTGTTTTAGCAGTTTGAAACCAATATTGGATTGTGGAATAGCCGAACCTAACTTTTCTAGGGTTTGTTGGTCTTCATCAATTTGGTCCCTCTCCCTTTTGAGCATTCTCTGCTTATGCCGATTTTGAGGTCTGGATTTCTTGTTTGAAGAATTTGACATGGAAGCTGTACTACTAGAAACCTTGAAAGAAGATAACAACGTAAAACTTTAGTTGCGTTCATACTAAATCAGGACATCAAACTAAAATTCTCCATAAAATCAAATTCAAAGAAAATATCAAGGTTCTAAAATGTGTAATGCGGGCAATACGTTTCTGTCGAGCATCAAACATACATATTCTTCAAATTTTCAACAAAAAACGTATTGCTCATAAGTACTACAATTACTTAGTAATCAATTCCTACAATTAGATTAGTCACGAATACCGACTTAAAAAATCCTATATATTGTCTGACTCCTCATCATCACAATCATTAACAATCCATGATTGTGTATCACTAGTATCACTTGCTTGTAAAACTAGAGGAAGACCAGAGAAGAAGAAGGCTCGGGCTCGGGCTCGACATAGATAGTTAGCACCTCTATGAAAAATTTTGTTTTGATTTTGATTTTTCTAAATGTCAAAATCCTACAAATTGTTGAATATAATTCATGAGTTTGGGTTATTTAAACTAATTTGATTTTTTTAAATTATAAAAATGGACTAGACTTTGTTACGTTAATTTTGACACAATTTTTAACACAAATGCACGTGCATTTTGTCGTTTAAGCGTGTATATGCGGTCCACAAAAAGAGTAGACCGCATTATCATGAGCATTTCAGAAACTCACCAAGCGTATGCGGGCATTTTAAAACACTGGAAAATATTAACAAGGTCCAATAATATATCAAACGAATTCAAAATTTCAAAACATGCAATATTTCAACAATGTAGCAAAGAAAGTAGGTATTTAGAAGTATGCAAAATAAATAATGCTCAAGTTCTCTTAGTTTTCTATGCTAGTGGCCAGGAAACTTAACTTCTCACAATTTATCTCTCAGGGGTAATTCTTTTGTTTCAGATCCAACCATCCAAACAGAAACGAGGAAAAAGGTTGGCTTTGAGATATACATGCATGTGCATAACTAATAAGATGCATATATGCTGCAGAATATAGAGAATGCTTATAAGCTGGTTTGTTCAAGATTAGTAGCTTGCTTGGCTGAGCTTAAAAGCTACATAATTAGTAGTTTAATTTTCTAAGTCCTTCCGATTAAAGTCTGATGAATTCTCAGAGGAATAGCAACAAACAACAATCGACAATAGCAACATGATCATTTGGAAATACCGTTATACTTAAGCAAAGGACTGGTTTTTTTCACGAAATTAAGCGAAATTTAATCTTGCTAAAAGTTAGAAAATTCCAGACATTCCAAGAATCGAAATATAGGTTAAAAATTGAAGAATTGGGGTTTCTTAAAATAAACAGCCTACTTTAGAAGAAAAAAGTTATGTATGTACGCATATTATTAATTACTCCTTGTTGAAAGAAGTTTAACCTCTTTGGAAGCTTCCGGAGGTAGAAATTGAGAGAGGTCTCCCATGTAATCTTCTTCTTCTAGTGCTTCCGCCATTGCTGTCGATTCTCTGCTCGGTGCAGATCAACGTACAGACTTTTGATTTAATGACTATCGAATAATCGGTTCAATTCAAGAACTCATTCACCTTGCGAATCTGTAGGTGCTTTTTGGCTTTAAAGAATTTGCTAATTCGTTTGACCTCCGTTGCTCAAAAATTTCCCCTTCAAATTTATTTCCCACTGCACAATTTTTTGGATAAAATAATTTAAACGTAAATTCAAAAAAAAAAAATATATATATTTTTACTTTTAATAGTATATTTTCTTTAAAAAGAAATTATTATTACAAAATCTATTTTTTAAAAAAGGGCTTAAACTTTGACAATAGGGTTTTTGAAAATAATTGTGCGAGAAATATTTTTTTGTGAATGCGCGGTACAGAAGTAGGGAAATTTAT
Source organism: Fraxinus quadrangulata (assembly GCA_903798255.1). NCBI lineage: Eukaryota > Viridiplantae > Streptophyta > Magnoliopsida > Lamiales > Oleaceae > Fraxinus > Fraxinus quadrangulata. The sequence goes on along the minus strand of CAIGRB010051402.1, from coordinate 25,455 downwards.
AGGCTAACATGTAAATTTATGTTAGGAATAGTTGTAGCTGTGGTCCCTTTATTTTCTTGAGATGCTGATGGTAAAAAAATGAGTTTAGAGAAAAATGAATTTCAAACAATAAATATCAAATATGAACTTAATAAAGCCACACATTATTTAAACTTCATTTCCCCGAATTCATTTTTAATTTCACATTTTTTAATAAAATAATTTTACAGTTGAATTTATAACTTTTTCTTACTTTAACCATACTTTCTTTATTTCTCTCTCTCTCTCTCTCTCTCTCTCTCTCTCTCTTTCAAAAATTTCACTTTTCACCAAATTGATTTTCTAAAAACCTACATCAAACTATCATATAAGTCAATTTTAAAATATCTTTTTTATTAATAAAAACAACAATCTACATATATTTGAAAATAAAAATTTATTTAGAAAACATTTGAACTTGTTTTTAAGCTTCATCAAACATGAGTGAGATTCGATATTAATGCCCTGTTTGATTATCAGATTTTCCATGAAAAATATCATATTTGAGGAAAACGAATTCGACTTTAACCATTTGATTGCAACGTGGAAATGAATATCAAATTTCAAGGTACAACCATTTTAAACTGTATTTTCTTTATTTTCATGGAAAACGAATTTATGTGGGTTTGGTGAGTTTTTATTTTTCAACTTTTTGTTTTATATAGAAATTGTCCATTAAATTGATTTTTTTTTTTTTTTACAATTGATTATAAAATTTGTTTTCATTGCTAAAAAGTAAAAAAAAAAAAAACGAAAAAAAAATTTCCTAAATAATTATTATTTTTTTTTATCGAAATTTAGTTTGATTTTGTTTTATATGGAAATTGTCCAATAAAGTGATTTTTTTTTTTGACAATTGGTTATAAAATTTATTTTCATTGCCAAAAAAATATGTTTTCATATCGGTTTATTTTCATTGCCAAAAAAATATGTTTTCACAAGAAAAAAAGTGTTGTCAAACAACACAAAAGTTGGAACTTGAAAAATAAATTCCAAGTTCCAAGGAAAATTTGTCGTTTCAAACCTGGCATAATTAAATTTTATAGACAAAAGTTCTAGCACATGTAAATTTGACTACAAAATGCTAGTTAATTTGATTTAGATAGCAGAGTTAATTGTTTAATAAATTACTATACTTAGGTTCGTATCTCGGATGCATTACTGGGATTTTAAATTACTCTTCAATCATCACTCATTTTTCAAAAGTTACTCTACATCCACCACTCATCCTAATGCAGTTCCTTTCACTAGGCAGAAATGCCTACGTGGCTAAAAGGCCATCCTATGAGGCACATTATTTATTAATTTATTTATTTCCAACTACGTAGAGACCATCCTACATGTCAAAAGGCATAGTTAACTAGGCAAAAACGCTAAAACACATTTGCTCCTACTTGATTAAAATCGTTCACCCATTTTTTTGAATTTGATAAAACTGCAGCCACACAAAAATCTTAACCCTTTTTGCTGTTCCTGAAGGTAGTGAGATTCTGTTGTCATCCTCAATCTAGGAACACAAGCTATTAGAAGGTTGTAATGTAGCACATAGAATGACCACATAGAGGTAAGATTAACTTCTCTAACTGCAGTTGTTATGGGTTTTGTTAGATCATTTAGAAAAATATAGATGTTACGTCCTGAAATATTTTGGTAAATTTTGGAATTTCTAGGGATTCTAATAGCGTTGAGGTTTGGTGCTGTTGTTGAAATAGATCAATCAGTGCCACAAATAACAAAAAATGAAAATTGTGCTATTTCTAATATACTTAAGTTGCTGAAAATGAGATTTTGCAGTGCAATCTGCAAAATGTGATTAGGAATGAATGCGAAGCATATGGTAACATAGATAATTATGAATACTTAGGAAATTTGCAAAGCCGCGTGACAAAGATCATTTATTATTTAAAGAAAAATTTAAAGTGACTTATATATCCCTAATTTTACCCCTTTAAATAGGTGCTCCATTTCATTTGAAAATCACAAATCCCTCTAGAATGGCAAAAAAATGTGCTCTTCTATAATTGTGCCATGTACTAATTAGTATATGGAATATAAGGCGACTTCTATATTTGTATAGTTTTTAGGATATGATTTGAGTCTATGATATTGTTATTATTGTACATGGATACTACAATATTGTCATAAGTCATTATGACTCATATATTGTGCACAAGATATACCATGACATTCACTTGCATTCATATGCATAAACATGTGGAATGAGGAGTAACGTGCATAACTCTGAGAACAAGAGGTACAAAAAGTAAGAGAGGTGATGGTGAATTCTCGAATATAATGTGGAATGAAAAAAAGATAGTATTTAATATAATGGAATCACCATAAAGGTGTATAGTATTACACTTCATGTTTGGATAGATATATCGCTTGAGACCCTCAACTATCATTAAGGGTAACCAGTTATAGGGTTAGTGGTCTGATGCTAGTATATGAGCTATATTATGTGGCTACTTGGTGGCCTTGGGACTACAAATTGGCAGGACGAGCACCGTATACATAGGCATGACCTAAATTTTATTTACTGTAATTCCTAGTAAACTATCTTGAGTCTCGATGAACAACAATAGATAAATTGTGATTCTCTAAGTCTTGGTAGGCAATTACTATCCCACAAATACTAGAAGCATGCATGTTGTTGGCCATATTGATATTTGAGATAATACGACATACAGTAGTGAGATTCGAGTCTAAAGAATTAGAAAAAAAAGAATGAGCCGAGATAGTGAGAAAATTTGTGAACTTCAAGAATGAGATCATAGTGAGAAAAATTATTGCAAATCATGCACATGGTCATACATATTGTCACTTATCGAGCATTCGTTCATATAGTTTTGCATTATAGGTGTGAAAAGGCAATGCATATACTATATGTTGGTACCAACTCTCATATGATGGGATGATTGTGTAATGGGTATCTAATTGTGATTTAGTGAGCCTGAATTGTATTTATTGTAATTCCTAGTGCAGTATCATGACTCTTATTAGGAAACAATAGAAACGAGTGTGATTGCCTAGTCTGAATGGGTAACAACGGACTCACAAACAATGGAAGACGCATATGTTACTGGCCATATTTATATTTTAGCTTATACTGTACACCATATCGCAATTTGGGCCCACAGAATTTAAAAATTGAATAAACTGAGATATAGTAAGAAAAGTGTTGTAATTTGGGTTCCAATCAACCAAAGATCCAGGCTCAGTCAACACCAAACCGACACCACAACGCATGACCAATCCCAAACCAATACTCCTCAACTCAACCGGTTGCTCCAACGTGAAACAGCCCACAAAGGACTCNGAAGAAGGATCACCAAAAGGCACAAATCCAAGAACACAAAGTATAAACAAAAGAATCAATTTTCTATCCTCTCCCCAATAAACGGCTACTACACTTCTAGCACATACCAAAACACAAGAAAATCGACCCACTTATATGAGCCAAGAAAGTGGGCTTTAGGTCAAGAATAGATTCCTAAAAGATAACAACAAATGGGCTTTCAACCGAGAAGCCTTCCAAGGTAATGAGTTGGGCCATGAGTAACACTAACACAATTATGTTATTTTAAATGGTCCAAGTAGGTTATAGGATCGGTTTGAATAATTGTGATGTCGATATTTAACTTATCCAACATCGATTTTACATCATCGCTCGAATTTATTGGGTATCAAAAAACCCAACAAAAAGTCTTGAACTTTGAGAAAGAGATTATAATGAGAAAAAAATATAGTAAATCATGCACACGTTCATGCATATCATTACTTAATGAGAATTCATTCATATAGTTTAGCGTTGTAGGTATGCCAATACATGCGCTTAAAGTTGGTGCCAACTCTCTTATGACGTAACAATTGTGTACTGAGTACTCATCGTGGTTCAGTTGGTCTATCACAGTGAAAACCCAAAAAAGATTACAACTGATTTCATTGAAATTCAAATTCTTTACATTTGGTTTAATTCTCGAATGTTTTTTGCACTCTATTTTGAATAAAATTTATGTTGCTAATGTGGAAAAATTTAATGTGTAATTCATGCTACCTCATATTTTCATCTATCACGAGGGAAATTTGTAAAAATAAAAATAAAAATTGAGTGGATCCAAATGGACAATTATATAATTAAACCACCCTCAAAGAAATAATAAACACAACGTCCAAGGTCAAAATAATAATCCCATTCCTGCCTTAATAATGTATTAAATAAAACATTATTGGATGACGGGGAGATATGCATCTTTAGGGTTTGTTTTGTAGCCATTAAAATCCAATTAAAATTGAAAATATGACCGTTATTGGGTCCCACTCGTCTAATAAAAGTCAATAATAATGACTAGTTTTTCAATTTTAATCTGATTTTAATCTCTACGAAACACGCTCTTAATATGCTGACTGGAATGCAAACTTCTTTCACGAAAAGGATTCAGATGAACAGCGATGAGATGAGGAGTTACCATGGAGAGATCTGTATGAAGATCAAGCAAAGTTGGATAAGATTATTCGTTAAGCAACGGATTGCAAGTTTGATTGGTCATATATGCTGTTTATTTCCTTAACCGTGCTTGTCCTTGTGCTTGTAGAATATATAACTTAACTACCCTTTGCTAACATGATGTTGTTGTGATTCTCGATGAGATGAAAAATCTAGTAGACTATGTTGATGGTTGTTATAGGGTGAGACCTACTTGAGTTGTTATAAGATGATGATGGACCAATCACTGAGTGGAGAAGTTAGAGACCAGATGTTGATGCACTTTTAGTTAAGCCCTCCTCATGGTCTGACGCATGGAAGGGAAGGAAACAAACCAAGAGAAGACTGGGATAGGTGAGGATTTCATAGGTCAATCTCAGTCTACTTCAGTTGTTAAGATGAACAGCCAGGTTATCATGACTTGTTCTCTATATGGTGGATGGGCCTTACAATAGATATTGTTGACCTATATTTTTGTAGGGATGATGTGGCCAACATATTCTACTTCCTCTCACATCCATGCAACTTCATTCCTCTGCATTTGGACAAACTCTTAAAGCATGTAGCATTCTTCTATGGTGAGGGAGGTGACCGTGAGCACTTCGATGGTCAAGGCATCTATTGGCGAGTAAGTATTTAGGTGTGTGACGTGCTAAAGAAGTGAGCCATAATAAGGGATTCGTATATGGGAGATTGTATGTAGAGAAAATAGTGAGAAAGCAAAGCTATAGTTAAGTATATAAATTTGCATTACCTTCAAATGACGCAAAATGTCAGTTTTTATAGTAGATGACGAGAAATAATAACCGTTGGATGAAAAGACACATTGCCTTATCTTAATGGCCGAGGCATCTTTCATATGTGTCATTTTGTCAATCCTAGGCTCAGTTGTATTTAAAGTTTTGACCATTTGCAACCTTATAGCCTAGCTTGCAAGGACTAGACCTAACATTTTTGACTTGGTAGAGTGGCTGATGCAGTGAGTGATCATATAAATCAATCATGAAAGATCATGTATGAAAGATCCTTGTAGTGCCGTACCTCGCCTTGCCTAATCTCATTCATAAGGGTTTGACCTCTTCATGGGGGTTCGATCGATTGCCAGATAGGTAGGGTGACTTGGAGTGTGGGCCTGGGTTCACTTATTGAATGGCGGTATGTGGTCATTTTTTACAGTATCCTTAGAAGAGGTGTAATAGATATCATGATATGCCAGATATACTTGAAAATGTTTATCGTTGTATGTATTAAATTAAAAGTTACTACTATTAATTAAGTGTAGAACTATCAAAATAGCTATTGTTTATCTACTGTTTGAATGTTAATGCTTCTATGCTTGATAATAGTTATGAAACTGCGGAATTGAATATAACCTGGTTCATCTCTTTTGAGTATGGCATACTATCTCATTGGAGTTGTTAAGTCATTTTTGCAATCTAAAAATTGTTTTTGATGGACATGTTATTGTAACTTGTACATAATGAAATTTATGTTTTCAATCAAATGACATTTAAATGTTAAGCTTAAAACTATGGAAACACTAAGGGACAACCAACAACGTAGGATGAGGAACAAGGTCAATACTAACCCCATTTCCTTCGTTTCGAAATTAAACAATATTTAATTTTGACTTTATATGGTATGCAATGGAGGGTCATCTAGTCAGGAACAAACTCCACATGAGATTTTTCCATTCATGCCTACTCCTAATATACCAATGCAATATGGAAAGAACTCCAACCTCACCTTCCTTGCCCTAGGGTTGATGCATCTGTTAGATGTGAAGAATTTAATATCGACAGCATGGTGAAGGAGTTACAACTGCTTGATGCTGAAGAGGACGCTAGTTCAAGAGATGCAAGGGAAAGGGAACCGATCAGGAGCACATCTACGGTTCTTAGAGCTTGAAGTTGATGCATCTTAGAGTTTGGAATGTGTTTAAATGTCTTTTATTGATTAAACTTGTTTTGTCAGATAACACTTACATTGAAGTCTTTTGTGTTAATGCTTTTTCACATTGCTTTTTAATTTTGTGGGTTGAACTATATTAAAATCTATGAGTATTGTGGTCCTGCTAACACTTGTGGACTTGTGCTATTTGTGATATTTAGCATGTGACTTATTATTTGGGCCTTAGCTGCCTAGGTGTCACTCACCTATTGGTAACTTTGGCTTAACCTGGATTGTGTTAGTTTGGTTTGATTGTGACCCTTGATGAAGATCAAAGGCTGGGATTAAATCTTGGCTTAGATATTTTCTTGGCTTGACTTTGGGTCTATATTCACGTGGGTTATCTTTAGTAAGGTAGATGCTCTCTCTTTCTTCAGTCGGTCCATTTTTTACTTTCTACCTATTCTCTGCCTCTTCATTGAAGCAGGCAACTTCTTCTCCTTCCCTTGATATTCACTGTATATTGAGCACCTTCTTGTGTGACTCATGTGTAACACTTAGGCGTGAAATAGAGCTGGGTTGGGTTAGTGTTTCTCAAGGGCTGATGAGTGATTAGGGCGTGATTCTTTGGCTGCTATTGGGAGATCTCGTGATTGATGATCCAAGCCAAGTAAGCGGGGTTCTGAACCGGTTCTTGTGCTCTTTTTGGATGGCGATTTGCAAGGCATGGATGCTGTTCCTGAGTCTAAATACTTCAACCATTGAGGAAGAAAGAAGCACAAGAAAGAGAAGTAAAGTTCTTATATTTATGCTTTAGGTTTTCCCCTTTTTCAATTACTATAATTTATGTTTTTTTGTTGATTAGTTTATGCTATGGATTATATGGTTGATTACATATTGAATGTGAGGTTCAGACATTGGCATTATTGAATTCTAACTTCGTGATTGTATGAGCTGTTGATCTATATTAAGCTATATTATCCCTAACATTTGATATCAGAGGCTAGACTCGGTCTAGGGCTTGCTTGTCCTTCATTGATTTGGGTTATTTGTTCTTGACTTAGTGTTATATCTGTATAGACCTTCAAATGTCTAAATAGAGAACATTACTCCTTGGAAATTTAGTCCTCTAATTCAATACTGATTTCTTTGCCTGTTTATTGTGTATGTGCTGACTGGACTGGTGATTGGTAGCTTTGATTAGCTGGCTCGATTGAGAAATTGAGGGTATACTTACTGTTTTTCAATAGTAGTTGGTAAGATCGTTCCAAACTCATCTTTAACTTAGGTTTGGTATTCTTTCCTGATTAATACATCCTTAACTGATTGCTTGTCTGAGAATTCTGGTGATTGAGTTCTTGGACTGGTTGGTAATCTTGAATGCATGCTTACTGGTTCAATATACCCGTGTATTGCCTGAGCTGTAATCACACATGTACACATCACATTGAGGTTTCGTGATTAGATTATTTTATTGTTGTGCTTCATTTCTGAACATAGGATTTAAACTCTGCATTCATACTTTGTATTGATCTTCTGGAAAAGATTTTTTCAAAACCCATTCTGTTGTGTCCATGTCGATGGAAAGGA
>CAIGRB010051395.1:0-17564 GCA_903798255.1 Fraxinus quadrangulata | reverse complement strand
TCATAGTCACAAATTTTATAGGTCATAGCTTATTTATCGGCTAAAATATACTATCAAATTAATTGGTCCTACATTATTTCTCGATCACAGATCACAAATTTTATAGATCACATTTTATTTATTGATAGCAAATTATCAAATTAATAGATCACATATTATTTCTCGATAAATCACAAATTTTATAAGTCAAGACTTATTTCATAGTTACAAATTATCAAATTAATTGGTCACAACTTAACAAATTGTGAGTAATGATTACAAATTTAGTCGCAATCTCACATATTTTTAGGTCAAATGTTATTTGTTGGTTACAAATTATCTCTTTTATCGATCACACATTATTTATTGGTCTCAATCACCTAAATAATTGGTCACAAAATTTTACTCCATCCCTACTCCTCTACAATCGACACCAACTGAACGTCACGCCACCACCCACCACCACCATTTGTGACCATCACTGAACCATAACCACTAGCAACAGCACGATCACCATCGCTAGCACCAACACCACCACCTCACCACAGATGCCATCACCAACTATACAACCACCGCCATCACCAACACCATCACTAACTATATAACCATTGCCATCACCACTACCACCTCACAATCACCTCCAGCACCACCAACCCATTTGTAAAACACCAATAACCTCCAACAAAAACCACATCAAAACTCTGTCCATGCAATAGATCAGATTAGTAAACCATTCACAAACAATTACCAACAAACCACCCATAACAGATCGGATCAAAAAACCACCAACAAACTCCAACAAATCACCCACCGCTCCGAGTAAATGGTCGATACGCATGAGAGGAGCAAAAGCATTGTGTATCGTGTAGCAATGTAGAGGTGGTCACTATGCAACGACGCTCACTGTTTCACTTGGTACTCAGCAACGCCCGCTGCAGTGAGTGATAGTGGCATGCACCGCTGTTAAAGAGAGAAAGGAGATGATAGTGTAGAATGAGGAAAAAAGATTTGGTGTTTGGGAGTGAAATTATGGTTGGGTAGGTGGGCATAAGTAGATTAATTTTAATTTTATAATATAATTATTAATATTTAAAAAATTGAATTATCAGCTGATTTTTTAACAAAAAACTTTTAAATATGATTTTTGAATTAGGAAGTTAAAAGTCATGCGTGAGTGTAATTTCCACTTAGAATAGGTTAAATGCAGTCATCTAAATGACTNGGTGACTATTTAGGGTATTAACTCTATTTTTTAACAAAAAACTTTTAAATATGATTTTTGAATTAGGAAGTTAAAAGTCATGCGTGAGTGTAATTTCCACTTAGAATAGGTTAAATGCAGTCATCTAAATGACTCATCCAAACTAGACTTCAGCTCAATTTTCCAGTTTTCTGATCAAACCAACCGGTTTGACTTTCAAAAAATTGGTGCATCATATTCGTAAATAAAAAATTAGAAAATAACTAGGGACTTACTTAAATGGAGAAAAGATAGGATTGGGTGGGAAAATCCCTGATCGGACAGGAACGAATAATGAGGTCCTTGACCCGAATTCATCTTGTTGACTTTCCTATTTTTATGTGCAAGTTGTGAGTCAAGCTAGCAATTAGGATTTATGTTGTATTGGCAATTGTTTAGACAAAATGATTATCATAAAAGAATATAATTATTGTAAAAGAGTTATAAAAGTCAATGAGTATTTTGGAGGGTTATATAGATGAATTATGAGTCTCTAGGTTTGAGTATTGAACTAGGAGAAAGAGTCGTCGAATTTACGCTTTATTTTGACGACAATAACTATGCAAATTGGAAAGTAAGAATGAGAGCTTTCCTGAAATCGATGGATGAGTGTATTTAGTTGAACATTGTGAATGGTTGGACCACCCCATGTACCATCGTTGCATGTGTAGTTACGATGCTGATATTTCAACTTGGTCTAAGAAAGATTTAGATGAGTGTAATTGGAATGGTAAAGGGCTTAATGCTCTATTTATGGTCGTATCACTTGAAGAATATAGGTGTATGTCTATGTGTGAGGTTGTTAAAGAGATTTGAGATATTTCACAGACCCACATGAGGGAACTCAAGCTGTTAAGAATTCTAGGTTATAGATGTTGACAACTAGGTTTGAAGAGATTAGAAATGAAGGATGATGAGACCTTCGATGACTTCTATGCGAGATTGAATGACATAGTTAATTTTAGTTTAACCTAGGTGAGAGAATTCCTGAGTCTAGGATTGTCTAGAAAAATCTTGAGATCCTTACCTAAGAGATTTAGGCCTAAAGTTATGACTATCGATGAGAGTATGGATCTAGATGCTTTTATGATTGAAGAATTGGCTGAATCTCTCCAAACTAATAGACTCACCATATCTCAACCTAAGGAGAACAAGTCTATGCCTTAAACACTGATAGGGAAGAAGAGTATGATTTTTCTGATTCAGAATCACTTATTGATGAGGAAATAACCTATTTTGTTAAGAATTTTAAAAAAATGTTTAGAATAAGAAGAAGACTAAAGAGAGACATAAAGGGGATTCTAACGAGTCTAGAAAGAGATCTAAATCCATGAGATGTCATAAGTGTCAAAGTTTTGGTCATTATAGAAGTGAGTGCCATAATGGTAAGAGAAATCAAAGTAAAGCTATTAATATAACTCTCATTGATGACGAATCTAGCTCGGATAATCAAATTAAGATGTCTACAAATGAGGAGAGCAGAAAGTTTATGGTATTGATTGCTAGGATTAAAAGTGAATCTGAAAAGGACAGTGAGAATGTTGAGGAAGTAGAGAGTGGTGAGCAATCTGATGAAGATTCTGAAGATGAGGAAGAGATTCGTGAGGCTTATAAAAAATTATTTGAAGAGAGTCTTAAGATTAAGAAAGTGAATAAAATAGTGCTTAAGAAGGTCAATGAACTTAAGCTAATTAGAGATAAAGTTGTACCAGACCTTTAGAGTCTACCTTGTGCCACAATAAATGAGATAATGTAAATCAATCTCTAGAATCTAAGATTCAAGATTTTACAAGTGAACTTGAGAAGTCCATAAACTTCCAACTTGATATGTGCATTTTACACACTCATTTCATGCCACGAACACGGACAACATAAATATGTTGAAATATAGCTTAATTCTATATAATTTGTGTTTTGCAAAACAATGTGATGAATGTGGCGGAAATTATGTTCTACAAAGTAAAAAATGATTAAAATGGAAGAAAACCAAACTTCAAGGATTGAGTTACAAATAATCAAAAGATGACCCTGAAGAAGAATTGAACATGTGGAGATGACTACATCGAATTGAGCTAGGGAATGAATATTTATTGAAGAGAAAGCGAGAAAAGAGATCGAGAAATGAAAAATGGAATTTGAGGATCAAAACGCATGTTTTTTGGAGATGTTACATCTATGCGGTCGCATAAACCCATTCAGCAGCAAAAAAGAAGAAGAAAACATTCAACTCTTTTATGCGATTGCATAGAAGTATACTATGCGGTTGCATAGTATAAATTTTTGGTAAATTTTCTGGTTTCCTTATTTCAATAGAACTCATATGGAAACAAATCTTGGGGAGTGTTTTAAAATCCTAGAGACATCCAAAACGAGGGAAAGAAAATTCATAAGGGTTTTAAGAGAAAAAATAAGGCAGGAATCAAATTGGTGACGTCGTTCTTCATTTATTTTCTGATTTTCTTCATTCTACCATGCTAGGCTAGTTGAATTATGTACTAGAGTTAGATGGACTGTGTAATATAATTCTTAATTTTCAGTTTTACAATTCTTGACATCAAAGACACGTTTGGATATTTAAATAATTTGTATGAATTTCTTTTCTCCATAATTATCGTATAAGTAATTATGTGAGTTTGGTGGTGTATTTCATGAATTCCAAAGAAAGAAAATAGGTTCGACGCAGTATAAATCATCATAGGGTCCGATAGGAGATAGAAATATACCGTTATGCCCTATGTCAAGATTTAAGTGCTCATAAAAACATATGCATTCTTATATGTTCGCATCTGTCATAGAAATATAGTGGGGTCGCATCTTGAAATAGGTTTAACTTTACTCGAGAAAAAATATTAAATACTTTAGGAGTATTGATTCTTCAACATTTCAATCGTGTGTCAAGGTGTAGAAATAGATTTTAAGAAGATTCTTGCATAGGGATTTGTGATCCTAGTACATTCATCCAACTTACATCTAAATGTTTGCATTTAATTTAGTTAAATCATTTTTACTCACATATTTAGCATTGTTTTAGTTACAATTTCATCACAAAAAAATATTATTTTATTCTAGTCTTGGTTAAGGTCAAGGTAATAAGAATTAAACTAATCAATTTTCATGGGACGATACCCGGACTCAAAAAGTCAATTTTATTACTTGTTAACGAACCGTACACTTGCGGTGATTTTAATTCAAAATATATTATCATGAAAAAGTTTTTGGCACCATTGCCGAGAATTGAATTTAGTTTTATTTTATTTATCTTGACATTAATTCGTACAGTAGTTTTATTCTTAATTATTTTTGCTTTAGCTAGTAATTTTTTTAAATTTATCTAAGTGCTACTTTTGATTCTTTTTCAAGTCTTGTATGCGAAGGTCGCTTGACGGTGACTTGTTTCAAGCAGAACTACAAATCGAACGCATTTTCCATAGTTGGCGAAGAGAAGCAATAACAAATGGCTAACGCACCAAACGAACAAGTGGTTCAAGTCAATGAAGAGGAAATTATTGATGAGGAAAATGTGCTGGTTGGAGATTTCATGACACTGCAATCATTCAGAGTCAATCTAGCATCGTCTACCTTCGTTTGGACAGCCTAACTTTCAATTGAAGATCAATGTCATACATGTATTTCAGAATGAACATCAATTTTATGGCAGAGCTGAAGAAACCCCACATACGCACATCTTTCGATACTTGGAGATGTGTCCACACTTCCGATATCAAGTTATCTCAGATGATACTATCAGACTAAGGCTGTTCCCATACAGGCTATCTGATAAAGTACTGGAGTGGTGGGATTCTTAATCTATTGCCAGTATCAATACATGGAACGACCTAGTTCAAAAATTCTGCACAAAGTTCTTTCCACCGGTCAAGATAGCAAAACTGAAGCATGACTTATCTATTTTCTGCCAAAATGAATTAGAATCTTTTGATGAAACTTAGAATCGGTTTAAGAACTTGCTAAGGAAGTGTTTTCATCACGGTATTAATAAATGACTCCAGGTCCAATATTTTTATGCGGGATTACTTCCATCATTCAAAAGTATGGTGGATTTTTCGTCGAATAGTTCATTATCAACTAGAACCATTGATGACACATTGAAATTATTCGAGAAAGTGGTGACTACTTCAGCAATGTGGGCTTCTGAACGGGTGGTTTAAAAGAAAATTTTAGGTGTATACGAGGTGGATGCTAACTCAGCCTTGACAGGAAAAATAGACTCATTATTCCATATGGTGGAGAGCATATCATAGACAGCTAATGTTGCACAAACCAAAAAGTTGAGCTATGAAGAGTGTGAAGCAAATCACAACACAATGGATTGCCCGATTTTAGCTCAAGGTATGGAACAAGTGGACTTCGTACAATGGGGACAACGTCAACAAATGAATCCACATTCAAAAACCTACAACCTAGGGTGGAGAAAGCACCCTAACTTCTCTTGGGGTGGTTAGAATCAAAATAGGCTATAGGGTCAGTTTCAATAGCCGGAGAAGAAGTTGCAGGTGGAAGAGATGTTCGGTAAATTTATGGAGAAAACAAATCATACATGAAATCCAACAATCAGTTTATGAGAAAAATTGAAAGAACTCTCCAAGATCATAGTGCCGCTATTAAAAACTTGGAGACTCGAATGGGGTAGAAGGCACTATCTATGAATGCTAAAGCCCCAGGTTCACTACCCAACAATACAGAGATCAACCACAAGGAACATGCCAAAGTAATAACAACCAGAAGCAGGTTGCAATTGCCAGAAATTCATGTCAAGAGGCCTACTGCGAGTAAGGAGAAAATGTCTTCTTCGAAAGAGGAGCAGGTGGAATAGACTGAATAGACACCTAAAGTGCATACTAAGGAGAGTTCAGAAACACCAAAGGTTAAGGAGAACAATCCTATCAATCCCTATGAGCCTCCTATTCCATTTTCCCAGAGAATGGTAAAGCACAAGCCTTCAAGAAATTACACATCAACATTCCGTTAACCCATGCACTTATTTAAATGCCTAGCTATATCAAATTCTTGAAGGACATTCTATCTAACAAACACAAGTTAGATGAGCATGAGACGGTACTGTTAACTGAGGAATGCATCACTAGAGTCTAGAAAAAGTTACCTCCAAAACTTAAAGATTTAGGGAGTTTTACTGTACCTTGCACTATGGAAAATTGTCATTTTGATAAAGCTTTATGTGATTTAGGTGCGAGTATTAATTTGATGCCACTTTCTATTTTCAAGAAACTCGATTTGGGAGAGGTTAAAGCAACAACGGTGACTCTGCAGCACGAAACAATAGTTCAAGTTTGGGAGAATTGATAAGTGTGTTTTACATACTCATTTCATGCCACTAACATAGACAATTGTTGATAAATATTTTGAAACATAGTTTAATTCTATGTAATTTGTGTTTTGCAGGACAATGTGATAAATATGACGGAAATATGAGAAACAAAGCGAAAAAGGACTAAAACAAAATAAAATCAAAGTTCAGAGACTGAGTTGCAAATAATCAAAAGATTACCCGGAGGAAGAATTGAACATGTGGTGATGGCTATGTCGAATTGAGATAGGGAATGAAGTATTGATTGAAGAGAAAGCGGGAAAAGAAATCGAGAAATGAAAAATTGAATTTGAGGACCAAAACACAAGTTTTTTTTGGAGAGGTTACATCTATGTGGTCGCATAGACCCATTCATTCCTCTTGATAAGTTCAGATTGTTCGAAGAACAACGAATGATAAGGGCATTTTTACACATTCATTTCGGTTCACAAACATGGATAATTGGAGTTTAATGTGCGGAAAATAGCTTAAGTCGTGTAATTTGTGCTTGTAGGACAATAGCTTGTGGTGGAAATTGGAAGAAAAATGGAGAAAATGGACCAAAAGGAAGGGAAACCAAAGTTCAAGGATTGACATGCAAATAGCCAAAAGATGATCCGGAGGAGAACTTGAAGAGGTAAAGATGGCTAGATCAAATTGAGCATTAAAATCATACATTGGAAGGAGATAAAATGGGAAAAGAGGTAGAGAAAGGCAAAATGAAGTTCAAGGATCAAATTGCCATATTTTGGAAGTTGTTAACACTATGCGGTCTCATAGTGTTAAACCTATGCAGTCACATAGGGGCCTTCAGGGAATTCTATGGTGCATATCAACTCTTCTATGCGATCGCATAGAAGTATACTATGCGGTCTCATAGTATAAATTTTTGGCGAATTTTCTGGTTTTCTTGTTTCAATGGAACTCGAATGGAAACAAATCTTGAGGTGTGTTTTGAAACCTTATAGCCGTCCAAAACGAGGGAAATAAGATTCATAAGGGTTTTAAAAGAAGAAACAAGGCAATAGCAAGGAGAGCAACATTACGAAGCGAAGATTAAATTCAAGAATCAAATTAGTGATGTCGTTCCTTATTTATTTTTCTGATTTTCTTCATTCTACCATATTAGGCTAGTTTAATTATATACTAGAGTTAGATGAACTATGTAATATGATTTTTAATTTTAAATTTACAATTCTTAACATCAAAGACACGTTTGGATATTTGAATGATTTATATGAATTTTCTTTTCTCCATATTGTATACGTAATTGTGTGAGTTTGGTGGTGTATTTCATGCATTCGAAAGAAGGAAAATATGTTTGATGCAGTATAAATCATCATAGGGTCCAATAGTAGATATAAATATACTTACATGCATTCTTGTATATTCTTATCCGTTATAAAAATATAGTCGGGTCGCATCTTGAAATAGGTAACTTTACTCGATAGAGAATGTTAAATAATTTAGGAATATTGATTCTTCAACATTTCAATCTTATGTCAAGGTGTAGAACTAGGTTTTAAGAAGATTATTGCATATGGATTCATGATCCTAGTACATTCATCCTACATTCTAAAACTCCAACTTACATCTAATTCCGTTTGTTAAATCATTTTTACTCATATACTTAGTATTGTTTTTGTTATAATTTCATCACAACAAAATGTTATTTTATCGTAGTCTCGAACTCAAGAAGTTAAGGTAATAAGAATTAAACTAATCAATCTTCGTGGGACGATACTCGAACTCAAAAAGTTCACTTTATTACTTATTAACGAACCTACACTTATGGGGATTTTAATTCGTAATATATTTTCTTGAACACCACTCTCCATAAACTTGAGATAATGTGAACCAATCTCTAGGAGAGTTAGTGAGCTCACTGTTGATAATGATAAATTAGAAATACAGGTTAAGAATCTTCTAAGCGAACTTGAGTATTCCAAGTCTCAACTTCTTGCTTTCATTAGTAGCGGAATAAACTTATTTCACAGTTATGGCATGTCCATTCTCACAAATTTAAGGTTTGAAGTTTTGATCACAAGAAAATTGTGGCACTTAATACACATGAATCACTTATACAATTTACTCAATTTAGACTTGAACTAAGTATGTGAGAAAGTTTACTAACCATTGATTATGCTTGTGCATGCTATCCAACTGCATTTTTGAGTTATTATATATTGTTGTTTTAGTTTCCTTCGTCATTTGTAACAAAAGGGAGATAGACCATGGTTGATCATTGTTTTACTTCTTCATAACATCATTCCAAAATCCAAAAACACATTCAAATATTGAGATTAACTTTTTAATTCTTGAGATCTATCAACCATAAGTTTCAAAAAAAATCAAATTCATATAATTCAAAACACCCACTTCCTATATATCATCATAAATGTACTTTCTCAATAGCCTTTAGAGAATGCTGAAGTTTGAGGGAGGTAAGACCATAAGCATTGGAAAAGTACAAGAATAAGGCATTCTTTGTGATTTACAAGAGATAGACAATTCTAGAAGATTGGGAATAGGTGTCAATGAAGCACGTTCCAACAGATCTTAGAGATTGCAGGAATTAGATCAGCGAGTCTAGCAATTTTTTAGACTGGATCATATTGTAAATTTTTATTGTCTATAGTAAAAACTACTGGCTTGATCCCGGAGTTTTTAGCTAGTTAAGAGTTTTCTTCGTCAACAAATCTTGTGTTATTTATTGCTTTAATTATCATTGTGACAATTCAACATATGATAAAATTGAGTTTATTTCAGGGTTGAACTAGTAGGTGATTGGTAAGTTTAATTCTGTACCCGTTGGGTGATTTCAGGGTCGAACTAATAAATTTCACTAGCAGTTCAGTTCAGGTGCTAAATGGAATTTTCATATCGTATTTTTTTTCCTCTTAAAAATTGGATGAGGAAAGAAAACATCAAAATGTTACTTCTTCATTGGATTCTCCAGATTTTGAAATTTTGAGGGCCAAATTCTCGAAATTTTAACCCTCACAAATTTGATGGAATTTGCATCCGTGTTGAAGCTTTACATTTTCGAAGAAAGAAAGCGTATAACCATAAAATCGTGGTAGTGCGAGTAACACCTAATTTATGATTTTGTTATTCGTCTGAATTTATATGCTCACAAATGGGATATTCAGAATATTGAGTGGTTTTAACGTATATTTGTTCTTAGTTTTGTTATGTTACGTGCAAATATGTGTGCACTTAAGTATGTTTGGATAATTAATGTAATAATAATTTCATTATTAATTTTAGTAAATATGGTTCTCTTTGATTTAGATAAAAATATTTTCCGTAGATTTTGTTAGCCAATTTTACGATTTTTTAATGTAATTAATAAGATTATTTAATTTGTAATATTTTGGCTAACAAACTGAAAACAGGTTTGTCCCCTCATAGGTGCTTGAGATTTAGTTCGAGCATTTGTTTTCTAAGATACAAGGAGAAATCAGTAGAATTTGAGCATTATAGATGCTATTCCGGCGAACTGACTTACTATCTGAACACTATCACCACTAACACCATACGCAGTAGAGTTTGAGCACTGCAAATACTACTTTGGCGAACTTACTTAGTATCTGCATAATATCATCACCAAGACCTTGACAGAAAGTGAAAATTATGTATACAGACTGTAGATAAAACTTTATGCAGAGAAGAAAAAAATTATGTGTAGACGTAAGGGAGGAAGATGACTAAACAAATAAGTTGTAATGGATGAATTGACAGTCCATGAGTTACGCCATTAACCGGACTGTAATAGAGAGAATCTAAGTTACACATGATTACTCCCTTTTAAAGTGTAATCATATTTAAAGTGGTTATTTCCTTTATCTATTTTACTATGTGGAATAACTTTAAACTAGTTTTCCTCCAACACAAAACCTCTTCCAATTCATCACTTTGAGCTCCAATTTTTCATTCACTCGAGCATCATTTTTGACGAGTAAATATATGATTTCGATATTCTCACGAAGGGGAACACAAATCAATCTTGATTTTCCAAAAAAAAAAAAAAAAGGTCCCGCTCAAAATTTATACCAAAGTCAGCCTTTCAATTTGTTTATTTTTTAACCAGATTTTAATAAATATGATGGAATGTGTGGTTGAAAGATTGTGAATATCTATAAAATGTGTGGGTAAAATTATTTGTTAACTTTAACTTAAGTTTTAATAAAGATTTTTAGTTGAACAAAACGGGGCATAATCAATCTTCATAGCATGACTAAAGTCTGACAAGCAAGTTGAACCTCAAACAACATTTATACTGTCATTGAATGGCAGAAGGAACATTGGAAGATCACCTGACTGTATTTAAAGAGATCTTCACTTATTTGAAAACTTTGAAAGTAGAATATGATGAAGAAGATTTGGCTTTGATCCTATTTTGATCGTTGCTCGTTTTGTTTTCTTCATTTAGAGATACGATCTTGTGTAGTCGTGATACTCTTACCATAGAGGAGGTGTATGACGCTTTGTATTCAAAAGAGAAGATGAAGCATCTGGTTTCTAAGGGTAGAGATGGAAAAGCCCTGGTTGCTCATGGTGATTCTGGAAGGGGCTGATCGAAATCTAAGTTTAGTAATCAGATTTGTGACTACTGCAAGAAGAAGGGGCACTTGAAAAAGGATTGCTACAAATTACAGAATAAAGAAAGGATGGCTGCAAGTAGATATTCAGATACTTCAGGCGAAGCAAACCTCGCGAAGAACATTGTAAGTAATGGAGATCTCTTAGCTATTTCTGACATTAAGTCTAAACCGAAAGATGATTGGATTCTTGATTCAGTATGTGTGGTTCATATGTGTCCTAATAAGGACATGTTTACTACATATGAAACTTTTCAAAAGGTGTCGTGGTTATGGGAAACAACGCACATTGTCTATACTGATAGATGAGTGGCTTCTCGATTCAGCATGTGTGTTTCTTATATGTTCTAATAAGGACTTGTTCACTACATATAAAATTATTTCCATATGTGTCGCGGCTATGGGAAACAACGCACATTGTCGGGTTGTTGGATTTGGTACGGTCAGATTGAAGCTTTTGGATGGAACTATTAGAACACTTGGCTTGGTTCGACATGTTTTAGATTTGAATAAGAATCTCATATCTTTTTCTAACTTTGATTCAAAAGGTTATGAGTTCTTTGGTGGAGGTGGAGCCTTGAAAATTTGTAAGGGTTCCCAAATTGCATTGGAGGGATCGAAAAAGTCTTAGTTATACATCTTGCATGGTCGTACAGAATCTAGAAAAGTCAATCAACACAGGTTTAGTACCATGGTGGACATTAAGTTTGGTACAATACCTTTAGGAGTTCATAAATGATCGAATTTGAAAAATATTACTGAGAGAGTTCAGGAGATATGGATAATACCGATTTACCACCATCACTTACAGTGCCATTGTATTCAGTTGCTACAGATGGACCTAGTGGAACAAGATATGTGGATGCTGATTTTGTTGAACATGCTTTAAGTGAAGTAGAAGGTGTCTAGCAAATGGCCTTCTGTAAAAGCATTTGGTGTTGATTCTACTGTGGGGTGTGTTACAGTTCATTTTGGTTATTTAAAATAATTATGATTTTTTGGGAATCTGAAGTAATTCTGTAGAGTAGTACTTGGATTCAATGGAAAAGATAGAGTTTTGTTTTTTGATTTTTTTGTTGAAGAAATTAATTTTTTAGTTATTGTTGAAGAAGCCAATCATTCTTTGGAAGAATTCATGTCAAGGTGGAGATTGTTGAAATTTAGGTGTGACTGGAATTCCTTTGTTGACTTGTTGAAGCAATTAAAAAAATTCTAATTGAAGTGCACGTCATGAATAATTCAAGTTTAGAATGCTAATGGAGTCATATATCAAGTTAAAGTTCTATTTTGGAAGCCCATTGTGAGTTGAAATTTATATTAGATTTGAAGATATTGAAATTATAGACTGAGAAGAAAAGTCACCGCATTTTCGCTAGCCTACTGCTAGCTGGTCGCTGGAGCAATACTTGCAGGTTTTCTCTCGACAAGTGATATCAATCCTAACATCTTTCTTCACCAATTCTATCAGACAAGATTGTGGGTTCCACGAAAACTGCAAATCCTTCCTGTTGACAATCAGACTGCGTACGTACCTCAACGTGCCAACATTTTTCAGTTTTCTATCACTGTAGCTGATCCAGAGAGATTTGGCAGTATTATGGAAGGGTAGTTGAAGTTCAGTAGAATATACTTCTCTGGACAAATATAAGGCTTCCTTGATCCTGTGAAACTGCAAATCAGTGTTTGGTTGTAACTAATGGCACAAAGGAAGTCCAAGTAATCGTTGACACTCAAGTCATAGACTAATCCAAGATTTATTGTGTAGTTTAGTCGAAGATGTCCAGAAACATATTTGAGAGGTGTTACCTTTACATAATTGGCGATTCTACGTGTTGTCTCTAGTTCTTTCTGTTTACATTGATTATAAAACGTGTTGAGAAAGAGGCAATAGCGCTTATCGTGGCGATGATCAGGATGGAAAAAATGAGTTTTTACTAGTTGCCAGCCTCGTTAGTAATTCTCCTATGGTAGAGACATGAGGGCACAACGTAGGGGTCCCAGATTCTATAATAAAGGGAGTATTACGTGTGTCAAATGCATTCTCTGTAGATGTTATAAGTATTATGACTTAGATCCAATTGATTTTGAATATAAATACTTTTAATATACAATTGATGTATTTCATTTATGGCAAATCTATTATTTAATTGAATTAATATTCTAATAAATGAAATAATAGAGTTTGTAGATTCAAGTTTTGTTAATTTGTAAGTCATAAGAAATTGTGATTCTGAAATACAAATTAAATATGGATTAATCTTAAATCACACATGGTCGTAAGTAATAACAAGATATGAATATCGTTATTACAGTTAGACTATCACGTGTAACATTTCTTACTTAAAAAGTAAGTAACTGATCTCATTCATCATAATACCTTATATGGGGATAGTTATAATTTGGTAATGTTGGATGTTGCTCTGCCAAGAATCGCTAAGATGACATAGTTCGGACATGTCAAGAATCATATGATGATCATCGTTCGAGCTCCTAACCTAGTGCTAGCGAGTGTTGGCTAGTGCCAGCAAGCATCAGTGTCCCTGCATTGAGCGTTCAAGCGCGAAGTGAGTAGTGTTGAATCCGTTTTTGCTCTACTTCTTGAAGTCCGAATCTTGATCTTCTTGTATTTCTTTGATTTCTTTTCGGAGTCTATCAAAACCAAACTATTTTTACTATAATTAAGATTTAATAACTCATATTTTGTCTTTGATTACAACTCGATTAACTCCTAATACATTTCAATTAAGACATGATTTTGACTAAGAAAATTGCCAAGAACAAATTTAGACATTGTTAATTATATAATATGGTTCTAACAACCGCGATGTAATTAAGTAATAGGTTAATAAAAACAATTGTAATATAGATTTGAACATTAATTTTAATTAAAAAAATTTAAATCTCAAATTGATGTTCTGAATTGTTTTTACTTCTATTGGATCAATTGGCCACTATTTCATTAATCTGTGAGCGTTAATTACATTGAGAGACGGATTAATTCTTTAGACCATGTGGTAAAGAATTGCAATTTGGATAAAGAGATAAATATACACTTTATAGTTGTCGTCGTCTTTAAAGGAATTCTTTGGTGATTAAATATTCTTGATTAATGCTTATTCAGATTCGAAAGAGATATTGCAACTTGATTTAAATATGATTGGTTTGAACTTGAGAGATGTAAATCAATTAAATTGTTTGTATTCGATCAGGTAAATATAATTAATTATTCTAAAAATTGGTGTTTTAATTTAAGGGGATCGTTATGATGAACTCGTGAATTCTATCACTTAAACAATCATATAAAAAAACATCACTTTTATTATTTTAGTATATTTAAAATAAAAATCACAGAAAGAAAATATCTCCTCCTTCAATCGAATTGAAATTAAAATTAGTTTAACTAACGGTTAAATTACAATCCTTGTGGAAATGATAATTCGGGTTCTAAGGTCCGCTATATTACTTGTTACGATTCGTACACTTGCGAGATATGAAATCATCAATAATTGCCTTTACAAAATGGTTTTTAGTTGGTTTGGCTTAGACAATTATAGAGCAATTCTTCCATCATTTGCAACGCCCGAACATCAAACAACCATTTTGAATTTTTTTATCTTCTCTGCAAGAATTGGTTGTAGATGTGCATTTATAAAATTATTATCCAGCCATAGAGAATCATGACTGGATTTTTGTAACACAATGTGATTATAAGAAAAATAAATAAATACTGGACGGAGCCACGACAATGGAAGACAACTGCTCATATGGCTTCTCATAACAGCTTGTATCAAGGCCAAGAACCCCCAAACTTCTAGCAGAGCCATTGAGTGAAAGAAGTATCTACAACAATTCATTTCACATTTAATGACAAATTTGAAGCCAATAAAAAAGAGTGCTGTCAAAATTCACCCTTGAGGACAACAGTTTTTTCGATGGGAAGGAGTACTTTGTTTAAATTCACATTTAATGTTTCGATCATACTTTGTTTTCTTTTTTTAAGTTAATTAGTTTATTTTTATTTTATCTCATAATTGTAATATTACAGTCCTTTTAACTTTTTTTTTTTTTAAATCTGAAAGCGTCAAACATTGAAGAATATTGTGTATTAGTGGGATTGCGTACCCTACTTTTCAGATATTGGTGGGATTATTTGATACTGTGTATCTCTATTTAATGATAGCATAATAGTGAATTGAGTGAAGAAGTTAATTCACATTTTAAATATTGGAGGTTTGACTTCCTGGAAAACTCATTTTAGAGGTTAAGGCTCCCTCTATCAAGTCTATTATAATTAAGAGTAATGTTATTCATTCTCACTAGGATTGAGCCCTATTCTATGTGGCAATTACATGGTATGATATATTCATTTAAATACAAAGTCACATGACTCAATTAATAATTGAGTCTATAATTTAATGACATGTAATTGCCACATAAATTGGAACTCAACCCCAGTGAGGATGAATAGCATTATTCTATAATTAATCATTTCTTTATCTCGATACAAACAATTTACATTCGTATTATGTACGAAGTAGAAGATCTATCCGCAATTTTTTTTTTTTAAAAAAAGGAACAATGAACTCACACAAGTAGAACAAATTTTATACATTTTTCAATTTTGTATTATTTTTATTTTGTACATAATGATGGGTTTTAGGCAATAAATCATTGTTTTGTGAAGGAAAATTATCAATAGATTTAGGTTCTATTTGACATCACTTTTACTTTTGCTTCGTGTATAAGAGGTTTTGAAGGAAGTTATTTTAATTTTTGTTTGAAAGCTAATTTTGAAAAGCATTTCCTATTTTAGAATTATTTGTAGAGAATAACACATTAAACAAGCTTTCTCTAAAAGCATTTTTAATTAGAAGTACTATCATAAAATTACCCAAATAGGTTCAAAACAACTTTTGAATCTCAAAAACTCGTTTCGGCTCCTCAAAAGTCATGTCAAACGGGCCCTTAGTCCATATTTCGTATGCAAAAAGTTCAATAACTAATCCATCCTAATAATCCACTGCATACTAATTCCATCTTGATAATTTGTGCTGGCTTCTATAAAATATACGAGATAATAATATAATATAAGAAAACATCGATTTCGAATAGAGGTTAAGCTATCTAGAGTCTAGTATGAATGTTACGTGGGATGAGATGTTCGTCGAATCGTACGAATTGGCTCGTAAGTCAGTGATTGATTGGTGTTTTCTAGTCTATACAAGTTGTGAAAGCAATTAGCATGTCATCAGCGGTCAAATAATCTTTGATGATGATATGATGTGGCGCTTTACTTTTGCATATTTTTTTAATGATATAAAATTTACATTTTTTTGTCTATAAATGCTATAGTTGTACATCAAAATTTTTACCCTTATTCTTTAAAATGGTTGTTTTCATCCTGAAGTATGACCAGTTCTTTAATATAATTTCCAATGAAAACTTAGTCAATGAAGTTTTCATTCTTATTTTGAGGAGCCTGATCACGAAAATATTTGTTCGTTTTAAAATACCGCAAGTGTATGATTCGTAACAAGTAATAAAGTGGAATTGAGAATTCTGGATATCGTTCCCACAGGGATTGAACTAATTGATTTCAATTACCAAGACCTTACCCGAATCAATGGAATCTAAGATGATTGTAGAGATTTGTAACTAAACAAGAATTATGTATGCAATTAAACTAATATCTACCAACTAAATGCAATTAAATGTTAGAATGCAAATTGAATGTTTCTTATGAAAGACAAATGAGNAGGAGCCTGATCACGAAAATATTTGTTCGTTTTAAAATACCGCAAGTGTATGATTCGTAACAAGTAATAAAGTGGAATTGAGAATTCTGGATATCGTTCCCACAGGGATTGAACTAATTGATTTCAATTACCAAGACCTTACCCGAATCAATGGAATCTAAGATGATTGTAGAGATATTGTAACTAAACTAGAATTATGTATGCAATTTAACTAATTTCTACCAACTAAATGCAATTAAATGTTCGAATGCAAATTGAATGTTTCTTATGAATGACAAATGAGTACTAGGATCACGAATCCCCATGCACTGTTTGCTTTTAGATCTAGTTCTACAATATCGACAACATGTTTGATAATTTGAAGAATCAACGATCCCAACCTATCCAACAATCTCTCGAGAGAATTATTTGACCTATTCATGTAAACCACAAGACTATATCCCTATGACGAATATAAATTCACAAGAATGCATGTAGTTTTATGATCACTAAAAGATTCACGCAAAGCATAGGGGTATATTTCTATCCCCTATCGGATCCTAAGATGATTAATACATAGTCAAATCTATTCCCCTTCTCTCGAATGTATGAAATAGATCACTACACTCACACAATCACATGCATAATAATTGTACAAAAAATATCACGTGGTATTTTCGTAC
>CAIGRB010051373.1:0-27042 GCA_903798255.1 Fraxinus quadrangulata | reverse complement strand
CTTGTTCAATCACTTTACTTGTTTCAAGATCAGTTGATCATAACTCATCAATAGTCTTTGCACATTTTTGTTAAAGTAAAAGAACTTTCATTTTCTTGGGCCAGAGACTAAAGTCTTCTTTGCCATCAAAGACTTCCAATTCAAATTTTGAAGAAGGCATAGTAGAAATTTGAATAAAAGTAATATATGCAGATCAGTTAGAGTACACCAGAAGTATATACAACATGTATAAGTTCAGGCATCAACACTCAAGTGACAAAACTAAAAATACACAGAGACTGCAAGGTTATATATACAAGTTCAGGATTACTCAGAGTTAATTCCAGGCAAGTAATCTTAAACACTATACAAAAGAACACACGTGAACTTGTACAAATTATCACAATTTGAAATATACTGAGTAAAAGAACACTTGCAGAAGATTTAATTCAAGGTCTTTGACTCGAAATCAAGACAACCCTTAGATTTCAGACAACTCCCAGGATTTCTGAACAAAGGAATTACCTAGAGGAGTCTTAGACCCAAGATAACAAATCAGCCCAACATAACAATACAATCAGGTCCAATAAGATCATCATTGTGCCATTTTCTCAACAGAGGTAATAAGAAGTTTGTTGAACGTCATCAAATGGAATATGTGATGTTTTTTCAAATGGGGCTGCAAGTCTTTTGCTCAAATTCGGGGTCAATTGCTGTTAATGGATCCCATTCCTCCCATCAACAAAGTTTTTACACTTGTTTCTCAAGAAGAACATCAAAGAAAGGTCAATATGATCCTTAGTACTTCTGGAACCACTGACTCCATGGCTTTCCAAGTTTAGAATGAAACTAGAAAGGCTGGCATTCCAGTAGATTTTAGAAGAAGGAAAGACATGTTTGTACTTACTATGGATACACAGGCCATGCAGTTGATAAGTGCTATAAACTACATGGTTATCCCCGAGGTTACAAGCCTAGATAAAGGCTTGAGATGAATTATCAAATTGGATCTAGTAATCAAGCCAGCCATGCTATGGTTAACCAAATTTTTGAGCATCTAAGTCCCTGAACTTGCTATGGATCAACAAAGAAGTGTTGGGAATTTTATGTAGACACTCAATCCGGTCCAATACCAACATCTGATGAGCATGCTGAATACTCATCTCAAGGCCGTAAAGATGGACACAGAAGTGGATAGTAACTCTAGTAATGTGTTAGGTACCTGCTTCTCCATTTCTATTATTTCATCACTCAATTCATCTATACACTAGGTAGTGGACTCATGTGCTACAAGCCACATATGTTCAAATCGATTAGCCTTTCATGCAATGAAGCATATTGAAAATGCGTATGTTACACTACTTAATCATGTAAAGAACCTGTGTAATCTATTGGGAGTGTAAGAATTTTCCCTGGTTTGGTACTAGATGATGTGTTATTTGTTCCTCAAATCAAGTTCAACCCGTTATCTATAAGTTCTTTAACCAGGAAGTCACCTCTATGCATCAAGTTTCTCACTGATTCATGTGTTATTCAGGATCTGCACACATTGAAGATGATTGGCAAGAGTAGAAGGACTACAAGTCTCTATGTCATTGATGTCAATTCTGATTCATTTCATCTTACCAAAAGTGTTAATTCTTCTTTTTATTCAGTAGTCAATAATTTAACTGATCAAATTTGGCACCATAGACTTGGTCATATGTCATTTCAGAAGTTGAACATAAGATCAATTACAATTTGTTTGTAATAGGCAAAAGGAAGGTGTTGTAACTTATTATTCTATTTGTCATTTGGCTAAGCAAATGAGGCTATCATTTGTTTCAAATAATAATTTCTACTGATACTTTTGATTTGATTCATTGTGATATTTGGGGGCCTTATCACATGCCAACACATGCTAGCTATAGATACTATCTTACATTAGTTGATGATTGCACACGTTTTACTTGGACTTATCTCATAAGGCACATATCTGATGTTAGCTTTATTATTCCCAAGTTTTTCTCTCTAATAGAAACTTAATTCCTAAACACTATCAAGAAGTTCAGATCAGATAATGCTCAAGAGTTACAATTTACAGATTACTTCAATGCTCAAGGAGTCATTTATCAATTTTCATGTGTAGAAAGACTTGAGAAAAATTTTGTGGTTGAAAGAAAAAGCTAGCATCTTCTTAATGTGGCAAGAGCCTTATTTTTCTTTAGTCAAGGGTTTCAATCCAATTTTGGGGAGAATGTGTGCTTACAACCACCTTTTTGATTAATAGAACCCCATCAACAATTTTGAAAAACAAGACTCCATTTTCCCCACTGTATGGTAGTCCAGTGGATTACAACTTCCTTAAAGTATTTGGAAGTCTTTGTTTTACATCCACACTGCTATCCCACAGAAATAAATTGCAACCACAAGCCAGAGCATGTGTCCTTGTTGGCTATCCTCTAGGCATCAAAGGTTATAAATTGTATGACATATCTTCTAAGTATTTTTTTTTTATTTCCAGAGATGCTGCATTTCATGAAAATCACTTCCCATTTCATTCCATTACTCAAACAACTGAGCTCATTGACCTATTTCCTGATCTAGCCCTGCCTCACATTGCACCTGATTTGCCCATCTCTCACTCATCTACAACTTAATCTTCTGATTTGCCTTCAGATAATTCCAATAAATTATCTGTGTTCATTCACAAGGACTAGATTCTAACCATCCTTCCTCCTTTATTCCTATAAGATCTACTAGAGTCAGTAAACTTCCTTCTTATCTTTATGAATTCCACCGCAATCTTTTATCAAACACACATCTTCCAGACAATAGTTCAGCATATCCTTTATACAAGTACATATCATATACAATATTCTCTCCCTCACACAGAACTTACCTCCTTAACGTGTTTTCCAACATTGAGCTACAATTCTATCATCAAGCTGTACAATTTGATCATTGGAAAGAAGCTATGGCATTTGAATTGGCAGCCATGGAACTAAACAATACTTGGTCAGTAACTAGATTACCTAAGGGCAAGTATTCCATTGGCTGCAAGGGGGTATATAAAATTAAACATAAACCTTATGGAAGCATAGATGGGTACAAAGCCCGTTTGGTGGCAAAGGGTTATACTCTGCAAGAGGGTTTAGATATATTTGAATCATTTACTCCAGTTTCTAAGTTTGTGACTGCGAAGATACTCCTTGCCATTGCTGCCATTCACAAAGTGCATTTTGTTCAATTGGATATCAACAATGCATTTCTTAATGGGAAACTTTCTGAAAAAAATTATATGGATCTACCTTTGGGATATTGTAAAAAAGATGCAAATCTTGCATTGGAAGGACAGCTAGTGTGCAAACTCCACAAATCCATTTACAGCCTTAAATAGGCATCTAGATAATGATTTTCAAAGTTTTCTCAGGCTCCTGTCTTTCATGGTTTTCATCAATCAAAGTCAGCTTACTCCTTATTTACAAAAGGGTTCTAGTGATAATTTTGTTGCTTTATTAGTATACGTCGTTGACATTATTATTACAGGTTTGAATCTGTTGTTTGTTTTGTAAGGTTGCAACAGAAAAACAGAGACAACTTTGAAGAAAGAAAAACTTTACAGTAAAGAACACTAGAAATTATGTCGAAGAAGAGATAATTTCATTAAATTCAGTACTTACATTTAAAGACTTAAAAATAACTAACTACTAAGATCATGTCCTATAATTAGACCACGATTAATCACAGATAAAAATAGAACATTAACAACCTGCTACAAACTGGGAAACAAACTTTGAAATATTCAAAACTGAATAATAAAAAAACAGGTTGCAAACGTGGTAGCAGTCCTAAACACAACAGCTAACACTCTTCCTTGCTTTAGAGACTGCAAACACCAAGTTTCATTCTCAAGAACTCAAACTTGCTAGCTGGTAAGGGTTTAGTAAAAACATCAGCTATTTGCTCTTTTGTTTTGCAAAAAGCAAGAGTTACAGCACCATCCTTTTGCACTTCCCTTAAGAAAAACAGCTTGATGTTGAAATGTTTAGTTTTCCCGTGAAAAAGGGGATTGGGAGAAATAGCTATTGCAGCTTGATTATCAACAAAGGTCTTAGTGTCTTCTTTCTGCTGAAGATGAAGATCGCTCAATATCTTCCTCAACCACGAAGCTTGATTTACAGTAGCAATAGCAGTTGCAGCAACAAACTCTGCTTCAGCAGTAGATTGAGCTACCGTTTCTTATTTTTTTGAACTCCATGAAAAAACTCCTGATCCAAAACTAAAGCAGTATCCTGAGGTACTTTTCATGTCATCAATAGATCCCGCCCAGTCACTATCAGAGAAACCAAACAACTTGAACTCCTTGCTTTTTTTGAACTTGATGCCAAAGTTGATTGTGCCTTTGATGTATCTAACCATCCTCTTAGCAGCCTTCAAGTGTATTTCACTTGCACAGTGCATGAACCGAGATAAAATACTCACAGCAATCAAGATGTCAGGTTTTGTTGATGTAAGATACATCAGGCACCTAATCAAACTTCTTAAGTGTGACTCATCCACTTTTTCGGTTCCAGCTTCCTTGCTCAACTTTTCCTTTTGATTCATAGGAGTGCTCATTGACTTGCAATCTTCCATATGAAACTTCTTGAGAATTTCCTTTGCATACTTCTTTTGACAAATGAAAACTTCATCTTGACTTTGCTTGATCTCCATTCCGAGGAAATAAGTCATCAATCCAAGATCAGTCATCTCAAATACTTCCATCATTTCCAGCTTAAATTCATCAATCAAAGCTGCATTATTTCCAGTCACCAAAAGATCATCAACATAAAGAGAAATAACAAGAATATCAACCTCATAGTGCTTGATGTAAAGGGTGGACTCAGATAGGCTTTTTACAAAGCCTAAACTTAGCAGATGATCATCAATTCTGCTGTACCAAACTCTTGGAGCTTGCTTCAATCCATAGAGAGCCTTTTTGATGAGATAAACTTTGTCTTCTTCTCCTTTCTTCACAAAGCCTTCAGGTTGCTCAACATAGATTTCTTCTTGCAAGAAACCATTTAGAAATGCTGATTTAACATCCAACTGATACACTTTCCAGCCCTTTTGTGCTGCAACAACGAGTACCAGCCTAATGGTGTCTAGCCTGGCCACTGGTGCAAATGTGTCTGAGTAGTCCACTCCAAAAAATGTGAGCATAGCCTTTAACCACAAGCTTCGCCTTGTGCTTGTTGATGGAGCCATCAGCATTGAGCTTAGTTCTGAACATCCATTTGACCCCCAATGACTTTTCTATCTTGAGGTCTGTCAACAAGCTTCCATGTCTTGTTTTTCTCGATCATGTACATCTCCTCCTTCATTGCAACCATCCAGTTTTGATCAAGTTTTGCTTCTTCAAAACCCGCAGGCTCACAAAATGCAATGTTGCATCTCTGGTAAACATCAGAAAGCAATCTAGTGCCTCTGACTAGAATGCTATCCACCATCTCATTTTGCCAATCTTCATTTCTCTGCCCCTTGACATTTCTGACAGGAAAGTTTAGCTTCAGCTGATTTGAGGCTTGATTTGAGTTTTTTAAAGTCTCCCAGTACCATTCTTCATTTTCCACAAAGTGAACATCTCTGCTTATGACAATATTTCCGATTTGTGGCTGAAAGACTTTGTAAGCTTTGGATATTGTACTGTAGCCTACAAAATGCCTTGTACTGCCTTTTTGTCTAGTTTATCACGCTTAACCTGAGGAACATAGGTAAAGCACAAACAACCAAACACTTTAAGGAAGTTTAGAGACGGTTTATATCCATACCAAGCTTCAAATGGTGTCTAATTCTTCACTGCCTTTGTGGGAAGCCTATTCTGAAGAAAAACTGATGTATTTGCAGCCTCAGCCCAAAATTGCTTTAGTAAGTTTTTCTCGTATAGTATGCATCTTGTCATTTCCAGTATGTATCTGTTTCTTCTTTCACTAACTCCATTTTGTTGTGGAGTGTATGGAGTAGTAAGCTGATGATCTATGCTCGCTTCCTTGCAAAACAAATTGAATTCTTCTGAGGTGTATTCTTTTCCGTTATCTGACCTCAAAACTTGAATGTTGCAGCCACTTTGGTTTTCCACCATTTTCTTGAATTTCAAAAACACTCCAGCCACTTTTGACTTGAATTTTAAGAAAAAAATCCGGCACTCTCTTGTAAAATCATCAATGAAGGCAATATAGTAAAGGCTACCTTTGAGAGAAGGTGTTCTTTGTGGTCCTGATAGATCAGTGTGGATCAATTGAAGCTTCTGTGTTGCTCTCCAAGCTGTTTTTGGAAATGGTTGTCTATGTTGCTTTACATATTGACACGCTTGACAGTGAGGAAGATGATCTTCTAAAACAAGTAAGTCCCTTACTAATTGCTTTGTTTGAAGCAACAGTAGTCCTTGATGATGATAATGACCAAGCCTCTTGTGCCATATCTCCGTGACACTTTCCTTGGTAGGAAAGCCAGCTTGCTCCTCCTCTAATGGATTAAGTGTGAAGCTCTTTCCTCTCATCTTGACGTTGAACATCTCCTAACCAGATGCATCCTTTATCAGGCAGTATTTGTCTTCAAAATGTACTTTGAAGCCTTTCTCTATCAACTGACCAACACTTAACAGATTTTGGTCAATTTCTGGAACATAGAGAACATCAGAGATAAGTTTTGTACCTAAACAACTTGCAATTGCAATGGTGCCTTTTACCTTGACTGCTATATGCTGCCCATTGCCAATTCTGACCTTTGATGTCTTCGTGCTTCTTAATTCCTTGAACAGCTCCTTGTCATTTGTCATATGGTTAGTGTAACCACTATCAATTAACCAGCTCTCACTTGAATCACTGCCTGAGAAGCAAGTTGCAACAAAGAGTTGATCATCCTCCTCTTGATCAGTTACTTGAGCATCTGCTTCTTGCTGCTGATTTTTACTTCTGCAAATCACAGCTTCATGACCAAGTTGATTACACCTGCTGCATTTTGCATCAGGTCTCCTCCAGCATTTGAAAGGAGAATGACCCTTTCTGCCACAATGTTGGCATGGAGGATGATTTCCCTTCGGACCTCCGGTCTTGTTCTTGTTGCTGTTTGGTATAGCATCGCCACTTATAGCAAAATTCTTCTTGTTCTTCTTCTTCCTCAGCTTCCCTCCTTCTTGATGCTTGACTGGTAGTGCCCCTTTAACGGCTCCTTCTTGCCTCATGACCCTTCTTTGCTCTTGTGCCTGTAAAGCATTTAAGAGCTCTGCCAAGGTAATCTTAGACAGCTCCTTGGTGTTCTCCAAGGTCGTAATGGTTGCCTCAAACTTTTCAGGCACCGTTACTAGGATTTTTTCAACAATCCTCGAATCGAGTAGATCAGAACCAAGCAATCTTACCTTATTGGCAATGCTTAGAAGTTTGTCAGAATACTCTTTAATGGTTTCTGATTCCTTCATTTTCTGCAGTTCAACATCTCTGATCAAATTCAGCACTTGCATCCCTTTGATCCTCTCATTTCCTTCATACTCCATTTTGAGATAATCCCAGATTTCTTTTGCTGATTTGAGTGACATGATTCGGGTGAAGATAGTTGATGAAACGGCAGCGAACAAACAGGCCTTTGCTTTTGACTTCCTCATTTTTCTGTCCTTCTGATTCTTGATCTGGGCCATTGTGGGGTTGTTTGGCAGAGGAGGAACTTCGTAATCCTCTTCTACAGCTTCCCAAAGATCCAATGCATCCAGGTAGGTCTCCATTCTCACAGCCCAAATCTGATAATTTTCTCCGTCGAACACTGGAGGAGCAGTTGATGAAAAACTGGCTTCTGTTACCATGGCGTCCACTTGAATTCAATCTCAGACTCTCACAGGTTCCTTAAGAAGCAAAGCTCTGATACCAATTGTTGTTTGTTTTGTAAGGTTGCAACAGAAAAACAGAGACAACTTTGAAGGAAGAAAAACTTTACACTAAAGAACACTAGAAATTACGTCGAAGAAGACATAATTTCATTGAATTCAGTACTTACATTTAAAGACTTAAAAATAACTAACTACTAAGATCATGTCCTATAATTAGACCACGATTAATCACAGATAAAAACAGAACATTAACAACCTGCTACAAACTGGGAAACAAACTTTAAAATATTCAAAAGAGAACGACAAAAAAACAGGTTGCAAACGTGGCAGCAGTCCTAAACACAACAGCTAACAGAATCATTGTGTGATTGACTCTTTGAATCCATTTTTACACAGCCAATTTAAATTCAAGGATCTTAGCAAACTGAAATATTTCCTTGGTTTGGAAATAGCTTGATTCCACAATGGGATATTCTTTTCGGAAAGAAACTATACGTTGCAGCTTCAAGAAGACACTCGTTTCCTTGGTTGCAAACCAACTGTTCTGCATATGGATCCCAAAGTTTGCCTTAGTTCATTTGAAGCGGANGTTTGGAAATAGCTTGATTCCACAATGGGATATTCTTTTCGGAAAGAAACTATACGTTGCAGCTTCAAGAAGACACTCGTTTCCTTGGTTGCAAACCAACTGTTCTGCATATGGATCCCAAAGGTTGCCTTAGTTCATTTGAAGCGGAGTTACTTGATGATACATCTTTATATCGAAGACTTGTTGGCCGCCTGCTTTACTTAACTATCTCTCGACCATACATAACCTTCGCAGTCCACAAGCTCAGTCAATTTGGTTCTCAGCCTCGCCAGCCGCACCTTGATGCTGCTATCAACTCTTACAGCACCTCAAAGCCACTCCAGGTCAAGGTTTAAGAATTCCCTCCATTTTACAAACTTCTTCTTCAATATTCAAGGTGTTGGGGGTGTTCGACAGCTAATTTTGCGGTATTGATTCTATTTTATATTATTGCTTTGTGATTTTGTGGATACAAGAGCATATGGAATTAGTGTTTGTGGATGATGGTGTTGCAATGGTGGCTTAATAATCCGGTACAATGCAGACCATGCATGGCAAATTGGTAGTGGTGCAACAGTGGTGAATTTGGGTGGAAAGTACAGTGGTCGAGTATTAGAATATACTGTGGTACTCGCATTTTGTGTTGGTAATGTATTATGTTACTTGCGTTTTGTGTTGGTAACATAATGATAGTGAGTGATTGATGGGTTGTGGTGGGGGACGCGGAGATTTGTGGTGTTTTGAGTTGTTATTGGTTTAGATCGAGTGGTTTGGAAGCTCGATTTTGAGCATGATGATCGTGGCAAATGCAGTGTTTGAGAGAAAAGGCTTGGGACAAGGATAGGGATTGTTGATGGTGGGTGCAAGAACGAGAATGGTGGTGGTAAGTGATAGTAGGCGATGGTGGTCATCATCGAGTAATTAGAGTGGTGTTGATTCGAAAAAATAATAGAGATGAATGAGATTGAAAAAGTCCAAAGCGATTGATGGTAGTGGGAGGGGATAGTAGTGGTTGAAGGTGGTAGAGGTATCGGTAATGCTTGAAAATAGTATCGGATGAGGTGATATTTAGGATTTTGATAGATTAACATAGTAACAATTACATTCTAGTTTGTCACACTATAACATATATTTTACCGTATAAATTATAAAATAGCTATTGTTTGGCTCATATTATTCTCCATTAAATTATAATTTATTTTTCATTATTTTCTTATCAATCACAAATTTCCCAATAAAATAATATTATACTTAAAACTTAAAAAAAAAATCATTCTTTTTTAATCACATATTCTTCAAAAAATTACTATTCCTCATTATAATGTGGAATAATGAGGTCAAACGGGCAGTAAGTAAATTGTATGTTACTCTAAAGATTTAAAAATATATAAGACAAGTGCACATATTTTACTCTAAAAGTAACAGTGTTACTTAAAATGCTATTTTTAGTAAAAAAAAAAAATAAATAAATAAAGCATATGAATGTTGCTCTAGAATTAACGCGGTACCATGTACATGTAATTCATAAAAATTAAAAAAAATGATTTTTAATGAAAAATGAAATATTGATTGTGAATGAAAATGATGATATATTGACAAAATTTATAAAAGGAGGTAAATATAAATATTATTTTTTAATGTAAAATGAGAACTTTTTGAAAGGTTGTATAAAGATGTATTTACAAGTTTTTATTTTATTTTATTTTTTATTTTTTTTTTTGTGGAAAAAATAGGATATTTTTAAAGTTCTCCCGTGAATTAAACTTTTTTTTAATACATAATTTTTATTTCTTCAATTTTTAGAGTGTAAATATTTTATTGTCTGGCTCAACTCAAGGAAGAAATTATCAATCATAGTCTAGATTGAGATTCTCATTTCAATCTCTAGTCATTTTTGCCAGACATTACTTTTAAAACTAGGCTTATACTGAAATTCAATAACCCAGCAATAAAAAATCATAACTTAAATCTTGCAAATCAATTTTAAATTTTAGAAAAAAAATCTACTTTTGCCAAGACAGTAACAAATCAAATTTTAGCTAGTTGACCCACCAGCAATGAAGACAGTAACAAATCAAATTTTAGCTACTTTAATACCTGTAAAAGCGAAAACAAGGGAGAGGAGAAGAAAAAGAAGACAACTCATAATAACGATGTCAAAACTTTAGGGACATATGGCCAGAAAAAATCGCGATACGACATACATGATGAAATTAAAATTTTGAGAAAAAAATGAGGTCTGTGACGGTAGCAAAGGCCCAATCCCCTAGCTCACCACTGATCCCAATGGTATTGACCTGTTTTATTATATGTATGACATCTTATAATTATATTTGATATAGTGAATTTTCTATTCATCTGTCCATAATTTTTTCTGTCTTTGATTTCCACGGTTCCACGTAAAATTTGTGTTATTATTATTATTTTTATATTCCCTATCCTCGTTTTTCGTAGCAACCTCAAACTCAGCCACAGAATTACGTTTAATCAAATCTACTAACAATTCTAATTGCAGAATAAGCTGGCAGGACGTGGTCGCGGCAAAAGTGAAATTATAAATTATAATATCAAAAACCCAATAATATCCAATTAGTCAGATCACCAGTATCACCACCTAGGATACGCCAATACAACTATAAGATTTTTGGCTTAGCTTCAAAATTCACTTCAGCAAGCAATGATGGTATATAACCTCCATTTTGCTAGTAAAAGTTAGAGATAAATAAGTTACTTATTTTGACATTAATACCTACCACCAAAATAAGTACCTTTCCTTTTTATTATAAAAAAAACAGTAATCCTCAAAACATGTTTAGAAAAGAGCTTAGTTTGAATTACTTGTAAGCAAAGCCAAACATGTCAATTCCTGC
This sequence comes from Fraxinus quadrangulata, assembly GCA_903798255.1. Lineage (NCBI taxonomy): Eukaryota > Viridiplantae > Streptophyta > Magnoliopsida > Lamiales > Oleaceae > Fraxinus > Fraxinus quadrangulata. Next base: position 15,785 of record CAIGRB010051373.1, on the reverse strand, counting down.
AAGTATGATCTCGAAAATCTGGGAGCTTCATAAAGAAACATGTGAAAAACCATAGATGATCTATACCAGTTGAAATGGATTATGCCACTCGTACATAAAAATGGTACATAAGGGATTGCATAAAATGATGAAAAGGGAAAAAATTGACTGTATTTTAAACTGATAAATAATAGAATACCATGTGATATTATGTAATATATTATGTAAATATTTATGTACATGTAACAAGATCCAATTGAAATATACATGTTATCTGAATCTATCATTAGTACGACCAGGACCAACGCTCTAAAGCAAAAGCTAGAACACGTTAGGTATAGCAGACAATGTAGTCATAGTTTAGACGAGTAACAGCTAAAACACGGTCCCAACGACGAACATAGAAAATGACCATCATATATCACAAGAAGATCACGGTGATATATTGAGGAGGGGATGTGGCGATTAGTATCATAGAAGTTAAATTCGTTGCAGAATACAAAAGCAGCAGGCATTAGCATAGCAGACACAAATACGTTCAAACTAGTCTCAGTGAAATTAGTTGCAAGGAAAATTGATTATGAAACACTAAAAAAATGTCATGATGATGTACAAGGGAAAAAAAAAACTCTTAATGCAAAACAGTTTCATGAATATAGACAGCTAAGACATTTTATATCCTGACCAATATCAGGATCTTCTTAAATCAAAGTATGCCATGGACGGGTGCACCCAGGATTGTTAGTTTGGCCGAGGCCGAGCAAATACACATCAAAGATGACAGTTTATGCAAATGCCAGGAATTACATGAACCGTGTTCCCCTAAACAAAACCTCTTATTGATTCATTTGAGAATATCTTAGCTGAAAACTTCCGGGAGGACATTCCATCTAAGGGACATCCTGATCTTAAAATCAGGAAAGCTATATAAATAACATACTTTTACAAAATGATTCCGCATGTCTCCCAGCACTAACATAGCATACAAAACAGCTGCATACTTTCCTCAGCACTGACCAATATGAACATATAAATTGGGATTATTAATTACTATAAAATCATTTATAAATTCGACCAGATCACATGGAAAGAGGCTTTATGAAAACATAACCAGTTTCAACGCAAAGATGAAACACACAGGTTGCGGACCATGTCAATCATTTACAGAACATAATGCAAAATGTTGGGTTTACCATATATTACAATGAAGAATGTGTATTCCCTGTGCATTATCAAATAGAACAAAGGGGTTAACAAAATACCAGCTTTGCAGGCTTTACAACTTCTAAATTCACTATTGTATATTTGTACTAGATGAATAGTGAAATTATTCTAACAATCCGATACATTTCTGCTAATAACAAACTTGTTCAATTGAAAATTTCTCCAATACTAAATCTAGGTACAGCTCCAATCTCTACACGACACTTCATTAAATGGACAAAATACGCAGTCAAAATAACAAGTTCATCTATGACTAAGCATCAAAAAGGATTAACATATTAGCTAACTGCATAGTTTCCAATGGACAGTCGAGTTCCTGCTTTCTTATGAGCCTTTTTATATCTTATTATTCTTCAATCTAGTTCAGTTGGCAAATTTCCTGTCAATACTAGATACAAGTTCTTAGTAATAAAATGCTCTCTGATGCATGCATCACAACTTTTAGGATTAAACATTTAACCATAGATACATCAGCAAAAGAATATGAAAGGGGGGATGGGCACTGAAGTCACATCTATCTCAAAGACATTAGAGAGGATTTTATTAATATCTTTTTTAAGGTTCTATCAGAGTGGTCAATTCAATGGTTTAGTTACATTCAGTTCTTTTTTTTACCTGTCCTTCAATTATTACTCACCAAAATCTCATCAGCAGCTAAATCAATAATAACGAACTTTAACTTTGAGGCTTCAAAGCAGTTCAGTTTCAATGACAATGTTATCTCCATCACCAATAGAAACCGAGACCAGCATGAAAAGAAGCCAATGTCTTGTATAATGTAGATCCACACCAAGTCATATATTCAAAAGGAACGGGTAAAAATCTCAAAGAAAATGGAATTCATTAACTAATTGCAGAAGCCACTTAACTTTTAAGTCCATTAAAAATTATTTTGTTACTATAGAACCATCATTACAATCTACAAACAGTTCTTAAAACATAATCTATAATAACGTTCCAACTGAAAAACAAGAAAGCCTAATTTAAAACTGACAGAAGAGCATGTCCAAAACCTCATCATTCAGCAGTGTTACCCATCACAAAAGAGAATACTTCACGAACTGGGGGATACTCAACCAACCCAATATCCATTGCATATCCACTAATTGGCAGCTTCAGATCACGTAAAACAGTAAATGCCTCGGGCATACGAGTCTTTGGCACTTCTTCAGCTACTGGACATAAAGGAATCCATGTATCTGGACGGTGCTCATCCCCAACTTCAATACCCTCCTTCTTCATTGCATCACACAATTGCGAATGAAACTGAAGGAGAGACAAGGTCGGAGTCGGAGCTAGAAAGAGAACATTGTTTTCATTTGGGAGGCTACCAATTGAAGAGAAAGACATTGGTAAAGGTTCTTGCTTTGCAGCAAAATTTTTTATGATATTTTCAAGTTTAGAAATGTCAACAAACGGGCTTGAATATAAGGTAATGTGAGGCCTAGATTCAATCTCAATGAGCTGAGTACTGATTTGTCGACGAGCCAACACATTCCAGGCCTTCAGGACCTGGTTTTCCAGAGCAGGATCGAAGTAAAGCTCAATCGCATAGCCTTGCGACATTGTCTCCAAAAACTAAAATTCCAGAAAAGGAAAACAGAATAAATCAAATAGTTACAAATAAACACAAAAATCAAGAAACTTACACCATTTAACAAATAAGACTATAATTTCGCCACTAGAAAAAATCAAAGCAGCAAATAAACAGCGAGAAATGAAGCACAAGAGCCAAAACCCATAAGAACGACAAAAGATCTGAAATAAAACACTGAAAACGGAGAAAAACAGATGAATTACTATGAACCCATAAAAATCTAAAATCACCGTACGCAAATATAAGAATGAAATAGAAAATTAAAGCATAAAACCTAAAGAATTGATGCACATACCCAATTAAGATTAGAGACAATTAAGCCGAAATCTCGAAACCCAGAAAATGAAAAACTGAGGGGCAAAGAATCCCCAAAAGTCGGAGCCCTAAGACAAATACAGGAACTTGACAAGCGTATGACGATGAAGAGTGAAGAAGTCTTAACATATATTGTCAAAGTATCAAAATCCGAAAGCAAAACAGAGAATAAAGAAGAGGTCCAAGAAAAATAGGGGTTTCTATTTAAGGGGAAAATGATTTCTTAAAAAATTTCTTGACGGTGAGAAGAGGGGTTGGGAATCGTTAAAGAAGAGGTCCAAGAAAAAAAGGGGTTTCTTTTTACGGGGAAACTGATTTCTTAAAAAATTTCTTGACGGTGAGTAGAGGGGTTGGGAATCGGGAAGACTTTGACAGCAGCTTTTCCCTTCAGCAATTTTGCCATGAACAGTCGATATTTTACACAAGTCACTTGCGTGAACATTAAAATCATATTTTGATCAAATTAATAAAAGAAGAAAGATGTGAATTTCACTAAATATGTGATTATTTCAATTTTAATTAAAATCTAAATTTTAATTCTCGCGGACTATATTCGTCTTTACATTTTCTTTTGCATTTCACACTAAAGTCCTGTTAAGGAATTAAAAAGGAAATTAATATCACGTTAATTCGTAAAATGCATATCATTTTATTACACACGAATGAAGCAACGTTTACTTTGTGCTGAAACAAAGTTACTCATGTACATTATTTGATAAAATAATGATGATAACTAAGGACAATAATCTATCTTATCCGCCTTTCTTGTTGTCTCTCTTCCTTTGTTCCAACAGCAAGTCCAGTACCTAGCGAGTTTCGACGGTCGCTCGTGCTAGATTCACTAATATTCAATTTCTTTTTGTGCCCATATATTTTATTGTTTTGGATATATACCTATAGCTTCCTTCCGTTAACAACAAGCTATTGTAGTTCAATTGATTAGAGTACAATGTAAGTAAACAAGAGTCTTGGGGTTCAACTTTTAACGATAGCAATCCCTTTTACAATTATTTTAGTTTAATATTTTTCACTATTTAGGAGTATATAGGCATTAAAACCGGTGCAATTGGAAGATTTGAACATGTAATCTCATTATGAAACACTTACCATTCTGACATCTATGGACGTTTGCAATATATGTAACAAAATTTAATATGTTCTTTTTATTAAGTAATAGATATTGTTGATCTCAAAATCTACGCAACAAAATCTCGGCTTCCTACCTCGATGTAGGCATCACCTGCACATTGGAACACCCCGTTAGGAGGTAAAGGCCATCGATCAAGCAAAATGTTTGGCGACTGTTTGTTCTCCGATGGTTAAGTCAATGGCCGGACATGGGATAAAGAGAGTGTAAAAGAGGAAAATATGACTTGGCTAGGATTAGCGTTATTTACTTTTTGTAAAGTGAAGTCACGTATATATAGAGAAATGAAAATGGGCCAAGTGGTTAATGGATCGAGCCCAAGCCCAATATGAAGTTGTTTAATTAAATAGTCAAATCAATTGAATAGTAGATACCATATCGGCATATATAGGACCCCTTCCATCATGTTCATGTCACGTAATTTACAGGTAAAACAATAGTCCTCTAAGTCTGAGTCGTACATTCATGTGCAGGTCAAACTTCGATATATAAGCATCAAGTAGGTGAAGGCTTATATAGTGCCTCAGAAATATGAGTAGCTCCAATAAGTGGGACTTACGAACTGCCTCGAAAATATGTATCGATCCCAAATAGGTGAGGACTTACGAATTGCCTCGAGAATATAAACTATTCCAATAAGTGAGGACTTACGAGCAGTCTTAGAAAATATTTGTGCGAGCATGAATAAACGAGAACTTATGAATTGCCTCAAAAGATAGATACTGCATATAATTTGTCAAAATTTTGACAACATCTCCTCTGTAATATAAACTAAACTAACCTGTAATACAACATAATATCTCCACCACACATAAAATAAATTGGGATACATTTCCCCTCATATTACTCATGACTATCTAATGAATAATGACATCACATTTTCCCAAGATATAATATGCAGAGGGCCTGTCATGTATTATAACAGGTCATAAGTTTGCACAATTTAGTGTAATAGTAGTGATATAGTGAAGTAAGTAACATGGTATTGATAATAAAATGAAAATGAAGATAACGTGGCATAAGTACTGGCTGTAGTAAAAGAGTGTCATGACATGCTAGTAGTGATGATATAATAGTATCATAATAGTCCCTCAAGTCTGTGTATGAATATTCTTATAATGCGTGGACTTTTGGGTAGAGATGAGGCTTTGAGTATAAACTGTTCTGATGAAGGTGAAGCAGAGGCGATGCTTTGAATACATAAATGCTTGTACTGATACTGATGTAGAGGTTGACTCTGAACTGAATATAAATAATTGTGATGAAGCGACATCCTTACATGGGGCTAATGTATCAATGTTGAGGGCTTCTTCCAAGTGGATGGTGCAGCTTTGGAAGGCATCATCTTCGTAGGTATTCGAGGCGGGACCCTTTAGTTGAGGAACTAATTGGTTGAGGTGCCTCTTACCTCTCATTTGAAAGTGGACATCCTTGCATAGGAGGTACGTATCCATGTCAAGGGCTTTTCCCAGGTAGATGGTGCAATCATGGGAGACATCATCTTTGTAGGTATATGAAGGGTCTAATTAATGGACAAACATGCATTAATTAAATTCATAATTCGTAATTAACACTTGATTAAAGAATTTAAAAGTTCACCCCTTATTTTTGAAATGTATAATTGAGATGTAAGTTTTTGGGGCTAATTTTTCAGAAAAATATTGCAGTGGCCTAGTAATAACAGTCTTATCAAACAGGCCTTAGGAAAATAAATCATAGGCCCAATTCCACTTAACCAATAGCAGAACCCAGAAGAAGTCTTTCCAATTCCTCGAGCCAGATTGCAATTAATGCCCAAACGCAATTTTAAGTTGGGAATATGAGAAAAGAATAATATTAGGCCCACAATCAAATTATTTCAATCAAAAGTCTATCTCGACTATTCAACGTAAAAAAATTTCTGTTCACGTATATTTAGAATCCCAAAAGTGTATCTATAACCTGGAAAAAATTGAAATAGACGAGATAGAAGGGTTGGGATTGCACGCCACCATTAAATAGTTGTCACTTTCATATTAAATGCTGAAAGCTAGAATTGTACACTGTCGTCCCCATTAGCACCTATGGTTGTTTGAACGGTGGTCACTCGAGTGAAATTTAATTGAGGATTTTCATGAAGCTGGTAAGAACGAAGTCAGATTTCATAGATCACTGCACATACCTTTGAATTCCACCATAAAGATGTTCATCAGAAAATGACTCATTTCAAACCACGTAAAGATAGTGTAGTGCTGGTGAAGTGAGGATCATGAGGTTGCTTTCTGGGTACTCTTTTTTGAACTAAAGTAATGTTGTAGTAGGAAACGTAATACAAAAAATCAATCATTTTTGTGGTGGTTCTATTTTGAAGGTTCACCAATGGTGATTTCTTTTTTGGAAAATAGGTATATAATATTATATGTATATATATAATACTTTTTGGAGTGTTATTATTTCATGTTTGGGTGTATGAGGTATTCAGTGGGCTTGTTCTTTATTTCATTTGATTTGAGATTTTTTGTGTTTGAAAGACAAAGGTAGCAAGTCATGGTACAAAGGGTAAATGAGGTGATCCTGCTTAACCTCACCTATCGCCAAAATTAAGATAAACCTTGAAAATAAAATTGTTTCAGTTAAAATATATAACTGAGAGATAATTTGCTGAACCACACTTTCATAGATTGAGATTATTGTATATATAATACATGGCTATTGATACAAGAAAGATCTAGAAAATATAGCTGTTAGGTGGTTCCTTAAATGAAGGATCATGTTGGAATCTTTTCTAAATAAAATGGTGGTCAAATACCAGCAAGGCAAAATGGTTAGGACAGCAGGACTGAGTGTTGGTGAGCTGGAATGATGATGTGGAGAGTTATGAATTCATATCAATTCTCAACACCCCCTTCAAGCTGGGTGTACAAGTGACACCAAGCTTGTCCTTTAAGAAGAGAAACCTGGAGTGACTCAGTCCCTTTGTCAGCAAGTCTGCAATTTGATCTAAAGTAGGTATATATTTTTACTTCAAGTTTTCTTGCCAACACCTTGTCTCTGATGAAGTGGCAGCAAGAGCCCCTGCACTCATGTTGTCACACCACAAAGTTGGAACTCCAGCCAATGGAAGCTCAAGTTCTTGAAATAATGATTGAATCCATGAAACTTCTGAAGCAGTTGAGGAAAGTGCCCTGTATTCAGATTCAGTGCTTGAGCGAGCAACAACTTGCTGCTTCTTGGAGGACCAAGGTATCAGATTGTCACCTAAGTAGATGCAATATCCTGTTGTAGATCTTCTATCATTAGGACAAGAGGCCCAGTCAGCGTCTGAGTAGCCATTCAGATTCAATCTGTTACTTTTTCGGATCCATAAGCCATGATTTATTATGCCTTTAAGATATCTTAGTATTCTCTTCAGAGCCTACTAATGAGTAGAGGTTGGAAATTGCAGGAATTGGCTCAGCTTGTTGACGGTGAAAATAATATATGTTCTTGTATATGAAAGGTATTGCAAAGCCCCAACTGCACTTTTGTAAATTGATGGATTTGTTAGCATTTCACCATCAGTCTTCGAGATAGTTTTTCCAGCAGGGTTAGGTGTAGGACAAAGTTTAATGTTTTCAAGCTCAAATCTTTTAAGCAAATCAATGATGTATCTAGATTGAGTGAGGTGAATGCCAGAGTCATACCATACAACTTCAACTCCAAGAAAGTGATGCAATCTTCCCATATCTTTCAGAGCAAATTCCTTATTGAGTGAACTTGTGAAGCTTTGTATCAGGTCTTTATCATTGCCAGTTATGACAATATCATCAACGTAAATAAGGGCAAAGATCACCTGTTTTTTTGTCTTGAAGTAAAACAATAACGTATCTGCTGCAGACTGTTTGAACTTCCAACCCAAAAAGTTGACTTTCAGCTTATCATACCATGCCTTGGGAGCCTGTTTCAGTCCATAAAGGGCCTTTTCAAATTACATACATGGTTTAGCTTTGATTCATCAACAAAACCCTCAGGTTGATTCATGTAGACAATTTCTTTAAGTTCGCCATTGAGGAAAGCGTTGTTTATATCTACCTGTCTAATGATCCATTCCTTGGCTAGCCAGCATAAGTATGATTCTCAGGATGGACGGTTTGATCACTAGGCTGAAGGTCTCATAGTAGTTGACTCCAGGGGCTGATGGAATCATTTTGCCACTAACCTAGCCTTGTACTTTTGAGCTAATCCATCCGCATTTCGTTTGATCCTAAAGACCCATTTATTTCCTACTATGTTATAAGTAGGCAATGCAGGCACAAGTTTCTAGGTTTTTGTTTTTGTCAAAGCATTGAATTCCTCTTCTATGGTCGTTTTCAGTTTGCATTCATCATTGATTCTCTTACATGCTTGGGTTCTGATGGATTTAGATGACTTTCAGTTGGCTTTACCAGATAGGCTTTTGGCTTGAATATTCCTGCTTTTCCTCTAGTGACCATGGGGTGTTGATTTTGAGTTCTTGGTCCTACTTACTGAGTGTTATGATCCCTCTCAAAATTGTACAGTAGGTTCTATAGATTCTGATTCACCATTGCCTTCAACTCTAATTATGTGTGCCCCACTATGACTATTATTATGAAGATCATCTACTTGTTGATTGTTACCTGAGTCAGACAGTAAGTGATGCTGGTGAGGGACTGCTTCAGGCTGAGCTGTATCAATTGGACTTGCAATGCATTTGTTTAGATCAGATGACAAGTAGAAATAATGGACAATTATTTCAGATGCCTCAGAATGAGATTGATTTTTGAAAAGGACTCAAAGGGAAACTCAAGCTCATTGAAAACTACGTGTCTAGAAATGTACAATCTGCCTGAAGAGTTTAGACATTTATAACCTTTGTGAGCATCACTGTAGCCTAGAAAGATACAAACTTGTGTTTCTGGTATAGCCTCAAGCAAGGATAGCAAGAACATCCGAAGGTTTTTAATGCATTGTAATTTGGTTCTCTTTTGTAAAGGGTTTGCAAGAGAGATTGTTATTTGAGAGTGGGAGTAGGCAGTCTATTTATGAGGTATGTTGCAGTGTGGAAGGAATCCCACCAATATTTTAGAGGTAACTAAGCCTGAGCCAACAGTGTCAAACCTGTCTTAGTTATGTGCCTATTCTTTCTCTCTATTCGGCCATTTTGTGCTGAGGTGTAAGGGCATGGATGCCTAAATTCTATTCTCTCTTGTGCCAAGAGGTTTGTGAAGGTTCTAAATTTCCCTCTCCAATAAGCCTGCAAGGCCTTTATTTTGTAATTTAATTTGTTCTCAACAAGTTTTTTGAACTGGCAGTAAACCTGCTGTAATCGTCTAAGAAGGTTATATAGTATTTGAATCCTGAAATTGATAATACTGGAGCAAGTCCCCATATGTTAGTAAATACCAATTCTAAAGGTGTTTCAGCATGTGATAAAGATAGAAGGAATGGTAGTAAATGAGATTTTCCAAATTGACATGCATTGCAGAAGGATTTGATAGTATTCTCTTCAATTTTCAGGTTACAGATTTCAAAAACTTGATTCATTACTTGGCTAGATGGATGACCAAGTCTTTTGTGCCATACATCAACACTAGAAGACTCTAGACTTGAATTAATAGGAAAATAAAGAGAGGATTCTGACTGACTGGGGTAGAAAAGATGTTGCAGTAGGACTTATTTGGAAAGATTGATTGATGATGTAGCTTCTTGATGCTTTGATGAGGGAACTCCAGTCGATACATCCCATCCTTAAGTCTCCCTTGTAGCATCACCTCCTTCGTTGACAAGTCCTTAACAAAACAACAAGAGGAGTGAAATTTCATGAAAGCATTATTATCTGAGGTGAGTTGTGATACACTGATTAGGTTCTTCTTTATCTCAGCATGTAGCAATTTATTTAAGACCAATGTTTTATCATTCAAAGCAGGAATATATGTTGTTCCAAAATGTGAAATGCTTAACTTGCTTCCATTTTCGACTACAACTTTCTCCTTACTAGTATACTCACTTGCAGAGGCTATGTTTTCCTTTTCAGATGTGATGTGGTTGCTTGCTCCTGTGTCTGGGAACCAAGCTGGGTCACTGACAGTGTTAGGAGAGGCTATGAACGCTACAGACGATGAGTTGATCCTTTGATTTGGTGAAGTGCCAGAGTACCTTTCATCATATCTAAAATGACAGATGTTTGCCTTGTGTCCTATTTTCCCACAGACTTGGCAAACAGGTCTATCTCCTCCAAAGGAATTTCCTCCTCTGCTTCTACCTCTTCTTCCACTTCTGTAGTGATTAAAGTTGGTAAATCTTCCTCCTGCACTTGGCCTGTTAGCCCTGAAGTGGTTGTAACCAAAACCAGATCTGTGAGAGATGTTGGCTAAGGTTTAGTCAAGGTTTAATCCTGTCATTTCGTTCTTGATTGAATTGAGGTGTTCCAGTATACTTTCATAGGTCATCAATGTGGATAGAAGCTCTCTCCAAGACATGTGATCTCTGCTATTTAATTGAACAACGATTGGCGTATAGTCTTCATCTAGTCCAGCTACGACTTGAGTGATCAGATCTATGAAAGTAATGGTTTTTCCATCAATCTCTAAATTATCAGATAGTTGTTTCACCTTGTTGAGTTATTGATCTATACTCATATTTTCTTTTCTGCATTTTTAGAGTTCACAAGTTAGGAATATTATCCTTGATCTATTTTGAACTCCATAGCTTTCTTCAATGGTAGTCCACAGTTCACTCGAATTAATTGCATCCATCACTCTCATTACTATGTCTGAAGTCATTAAGGAATAAAGCCATCCCATTAACAGCTGGTCTGTTGACATCTATTGGCTGTATTCAGGATTTTTCATCATTTCGACACTGGTGCCTCCCTCACCAGTGATTTGGGCTCCAGTAAACTCTTGAAGACACTTCTTTGTCCCAAGAATGTAACCTTCCAGATTGTGCCCTTTGATAATTGNGAACTCCAGTCGATACAGCCCATCCTTAAGTCTCCCTTGTAGCATCACCTCCTTTGTTGACAATTCCTTAACAAAACAACAAGAGGGGTGAAATTCCATGAAAGCATTATTATCTGAGGTGAGTTGTGATACACTGATTAAGTTCTTCTTTATCTCATGTACATGTAGCAATTTATTTAACACCAATGTTTTATCATTCAATGCAGGAATATATGTTGTTCCAAAATGTGAAATGCTTAACTTACTTCCATTTCCCACTATAACTTTCTCCTTACCAGTATACTCACTTGCAGAGGCTATGTTTTCCTTTTTAGATGTGATGTGGTTGCTTGCTCTTGTGTCTGCGAACTAAGCTGGGTCACTGACAATGTTAGGAGAGGCTATGAACGCTGTAGATGATGAGTTGATCCTTTGATTTGGTGAAGTGCCAGAGTACCTTTCATCATATCTAAAATGACAGATGTTTGCCTTGTGTCCTATTTTCCCACAGACTTGGCAAACAGGTCTATCTCCTCCAAAGGAATTTCCTCCTCTGCTTCTATCTCTTCTTCCACTTTTGTGGTGATTAAAGTTGGTAAATCTTCCTCCTGCACTTGGCCTGTTAGACCTGAAGTGGTTGTGACCAAAAACCCGATCTGTGAGAGATGTTGGCTAAGGTTTGGTCAAGGTTTAATCGTGTCATTTCATTCCTGATTGAATTGAGGTGTTCCAGTATACTTTCATAGGTCATCAATTTGGATTGAAGCTCTCCCCAAGACATGTGATCTCTACTGTTTAATTAAACAACGATTGACATATAATCTTCATCTAGTCCAGCTACGACTTGAGTGATCAGATCTATGAAAGTAATGGTTTTTCCAGCAATCTCTAAATTATCAGATAGTTGTTTCACCTTGTTGAGTATTGATCTATACTCATATTTCCTTTTCTGCATTTTTGGAGTTCACAAGTGAGGAATATTATCCTTGATCTATTTTAAACTCCATAGCTTTCTTCAATGGCAGTCCACAATTCACTCGAATTAATTGCACCCATCACTCTCATTGCTATGTCTGAAGTCATTGAGGAATAAAGTCATCCATTAACAGCTGGTCTGTTGACATCCATTGGCAATATTCAGGGTTTTTCACCATTTCGACACCGGTGCTTGCCTCACCAGTGATTTGGGCTCCAGTAAACTCTTGAGGACACTTCTTTGTCCGAAGAATGTAACCTTTTAGATTGTGCGCTCTGATAATTGGTAGAATCATAATTTTCCATAGAAGATAGTTGTTCTTATCCAGCTTTACAGACATGGTTTGAGTAAGATTTACACCAAATGGTGAGAGTTGATTGCTTCCAACTGTTGGTGCAGCAGTGCTGATGGAGATGGAAGCTGAAGTTGTGGCTAGATTGGCGTTTTGAGGTGTATAGCTGGCGTCTACCATAGCTAGCTCTGATACCAAGTTAAAATATATAACTGAAAGATAATTTGCTGAACCACACTTTCATTGATTGAGATTATTGTATATATAATACATGGCCATTGATACAAGAAAGATCTAGAAAATATAGCTGTTAGGTGGTTCCTTAAATCAATAATCATGTTGGAATCTTTTCTAAACAAAATGGTGGTCAAATGCCAGCAAGGCAAAACAGTTAGGACAGTAGGACTGAGTGTTGGTGAGTTGGAGTGATGATGTGGAGAGTGATGAATTCATATCAATTCTCCAACAGTTTCCAATGGTAAATCCATATCATCTTTCTTGTTTTCCCTTTTTTTTTATAGTAGTTTATTTTTGTTTGCAAATAACCCCTTTCCATGGATAAAATATGGTCAGTTTCTTTAACCTTTTATTGGAAATAACCATTTTAATGGCCATTTTTCAACCCAGGTTTCTTCAACCCTTTTCCAGCAGTTTCTCCATTATTTTTCCTATTTGATGGCTACCTTTGCTATGGCTATTTTCATAGTAGGAACCTTTTTTTGAAGGAAATTTTCATATCGCAGCCAGTAGCCGTTTTCTTCACTTTTGATTATTGTCTTTGCCATTTTCCAATAGAAAACTGTTTGGAAAACCATACTTCTGAGTGACTTTTTGTATGTTGTAGAACATGTTTAATGTACTGATTTTCCACAAATAGCGTCAATCTGTTGACCTCAAAAAATACATCAATAGAATTTTGGCCACCTCCCCTCCACGTAGGTATCACTTGTATACTAAAACACCCTATTAAGAAGAAAGGCCACCGGTCAAGAAAAATGTCCAATGATTGTTTGTACTCGAAGGGTCAAGTCAATGTTCGGACAAGAGATAAAGAAAGTGCAAGAGAGAGAGAGAGAGAGAGAGAGAGAGAGAGAGAGAGAGAGAGAGGAGATTTGGCTAGAGCTAGGATTACTTAACTTCTGTGAAGTGAAGTCACGTATGTATAGAGGAATGAAAATGAGCCAAGTGATTAATAGATCGAGACCATGCCCAATATGAAGTTGTTTAATTAAATAGACTAATCAATTGAATAGTCAATGCCACGTCGATATATGTGAATGCCACGTAATTTATAGGTGTAACAATATGTGGACCTCAAAAAAATTTGCTAACAAAATTTCGACAACCTGCCATCCATCTAGGTATCACCTGCACACTGAAACACTCCATTATAGGCAAAGGCCACTAGTAAAAACAAATGTTTGATGACTGTTTGCACTTCGATGGTCAAATCAATGATCGGACAAGAGAAGAAAATAGTACATGACAGAGAGAGGGGATTTGGTTAGGGTTAGTGTTACTTATCATTTATGAAATAAAGTCAAGTATATATAGAGAAGTGAAAATGGGTCAAGTAGTTAATGGATCGAGCCTGGGCACCAGATAAACTTGTTTAATTAAATAGCACAACTATGTCGGCATATATGAGATCCCTTCCATCATGTAAATGTCACGTAATTTATAGGTGTAACAGATATATTCCCCCTTTGTTTTTTAAATTTTTTTAACTAAAATTCGATCTTAACAAATAGATTATTAAAGTAGTCATTTTTCTGTTAGACTGAAATTATTAGCAAACCGAATCAAGAAAGTAAATAATTGGAACCATTTTTCAAACTCCAAATTGTTACTCGATAAACATTATTAGAATGGTAAATAACATACACCACACTTCCAATCCGAACTCTGATATACATAATTTCAGTTTACAACATTGGTTATTATTGTGGCCGTCTACGGTCAATGCTCAACGACTGTTCGTGCTCACTCAAAATCCTGAATTCACCAATGTCTATATCACATATTACTCATCCCTAGTCTAGTGATTTATTCCCTCTATCCCTAGTGCAATCTTGATACATATATATCTATGTTTACACCCCGATTTATTGAATTTACAATTAATACAATCTCACACTTCCTTTCACATCTCACACATTTAATCCAACCATTGTAATCTGCCACATCATCCATCTGTCAGCCAAGTGGTAAAGAGAAATGTACAAATAGTTGTATCCATCCCTTGTGCTTTGCACATATCATCTTTCTTCAAATAAAATTCTCAGTTTGACAATTGACATTGAAATCATTGTTATGTCTTAAAAGTTTCTCAAAGTTATGAAGTCTCAAATGCTATTGTTGACGAGGCGTTGAGTTGTGCACTCAGAGACTCGAAGGCAGGTGTCGACTGTGTTGGGCAGTACTCTTAACGCCTCAAAAATGAAAGGTGGCCGAGGCGATACAATGAGTAGGAAAGGTACTTGAGTATGTTTAAGTTAGGTTAGATTACTACAAAGAGAAAAATGCCCCTTTTTCTTCTATATTTTAGAATTCATCTTGGTCCACAGTTGTTAAACTAAACTGGCTTTCATGCAATAAGCCTCAATTACAATCCTTTGTCGATCAAAACATAAATGAGTGAAAGATGTTTTATGTGTGGAAAATTTAATGCTAAATTTCAATTAGATTTGCAGCAAAGTATAACTCTGTAATCCATAAGCTGTTGGCCAAATGCCTTTTCGATGTATGGGCCCTTTCGATTTCTAAGGGCTCTTAATAGCAATTCAAATGGAAACATATAAAGACAATGGGTTCTTTATGTTAATAGGAGTTACACACACCCTTATATGATCAATATTTTTGTGTTTACTAAATGTGAGATTTATCCTTGTTAAAGACAACAACGATAAGAGGGAGAACACTGGTATCCATTTAATTACATGGCATATACGTGGCTGAGAGACCTCTCATATATGACTTGATATCAATAGTCAAATTACAAATATAAATAGACAGACTTGTTCTACTCGTCATAATATATTTGGAATTTCAAAATCAATTCTGGATGAATGAGAAATTATGATCCAAAGTTAGATAGAAAATAGGGTACATGGGTAAGAATATGACTATCTGTAACGCCCCAAAATCTTTATTTTTAATAGACTTGAAGTGTTACAAAAAATCTTCCTTATCTAACTTAAGCGGGAATTCACTTATTCTAATCTTGTGATTTGATCGATAAATCGATAATGTCAAACCAACAATTTACATACTACGACTTCAAACCATAAATTTAAAATTTAACATAAAATGTAAATTTCTCACACACTAAAAAA
>CAIGRB010051359.1:0-20191 GCA_903798255.1 Fraxinus quadrangulata | reverse complement strand
TTTTTTTTTTTGTATGCTTTAGCCTTTATTTTTTCCCTTCACAGCCACTAATTCTTTAATTTTTCTTCTCCAAAGCTACGATTTTTTGCCTCCCTCCGTTCTTTTTTACTTTGTGTGTATAAATGTGTGTGTATATAATCCAACTAAAAGCCCATCCAAGTTGAGGCCCAATTAGTTAAATGTTTGCTATCCAAATCCTCAATTCTTCCATGTAATAAAAGTTAGTCCCTTTCTTCCTTATCTCCTCATTTTGAATCTCCAACTTTTATTCAAGTGAGATTTAGTCCTCAAACTTTCATTTAATAGCCAATTGATCCTCTTTCTTTTCCAATTTCTTTGAAACGGGTCCAACATGGAAATAAAATAAAATCACCCTAAGTTGTGTAAAATTTAACATTTTGACGGCATAAAAACTTAGTAATATGGTCCAAATAAGTGCACAAATTGCACTTATCAAATATTTATGATATAAAATTCTTTGCTTCGGCTTCCTATAAATAATACATCTTTAGATGTAGC
Organism: Fraxinus quadrangulata; assembly: GCA_903798255.1. Taxonomy (NCBI): domain Eukaryota; kingdom Viridiplantae; phylum Streptophyta; class Magnoliopsida; order Lamiales; family Oleaceae; genus Fraxinus; species Fraxinus quadrangulata. The sequence continues at coordinate 19,672 of CAIGRB010051359.1, read as the reverse complement.
ATCTTTAATGAGACATCTAGAATAATCGAATATAATATGATAGCATTTTTCACATAATTGACTAATACTAACTAAATTATGTTTGGGGTTATCTACCAATAGTACATTTTCAATTGAATGAGAGAGATGATCACCAATGTTTCCAATTTCGATGATTTTTGCATTGTTTCCAAATGTGACATGACATTCATCATTCTTTTTGAAATTCGATAGTAAAGTTCTATCTCCGGTCATGGGCTTTGAGCACCCGCTATTCAAGAACCATTTGATTCTTATCTTCTTCAGTGCCTACAATAATAATTCAATTTTTTATCTTTGGTATCCACACAAGCTTCTGTACTTTGTAGTTAGTTTTAGTGGATCCTCCAATCCACTTATTTTTACTTTCAAAGTATAACTTCTTTTTTGTTAGACAATTGTAGGCAATATGTCCATCTATATTGCAAAATCTACAAGTAATTTTTGAGGGATTTGTATTTGAGATGTTGACAAATAAATTTTTGAGAGATTTTTGTTTAAAAAATGGTTTATATCCAATGCCTCATTTATCAAAAACACATTTTTATTCACCGAGCATTAAATCAAAATTCTTCTTCCCTTGAGTGAATTTATAAATTTTTTTTGTTAAGTTTACAACATTTTCTTTCAAAGAATAATTTTATTTATACAATAAATCATAATCAATTAATCAATATTTTCCTTTTTAGTTCCTAAAATTTTCCCCATTTCACTTTTTAATAATTTATATTTCTTTTTAAGAATAGAATGACTAAGAGCGATTTTTTCAAATTCTTTCAAAATTTCATCATAGGAGGAAGATAAATCATCATATGAAATTTTTTCAATAAAATTTACATCATCTTCGATTGTCATGAAGTACATGTTGGCGATCTCTTCTTGACTTTCATTTTCGTCGCGATCGTCATCATTGCTTTCCTCCCATATTGTTTGGAGTGTCTTTTTCTTGAAGTTCTTTTTTTGGACACTCGGTTCTCTTGTAACATGGTTTGTCGCAATCATAACACATGATTTTCTTGCTTCTTTCTACGCTCTTTTCCTCTTTCTTTCAAAATTTCCCATTGTTTCGAAAACCTTTCCATTTTTTTGACAAGAAACACAATATCATCAAGCTCTTTATCACTCGTGTTCACTTTTAGTTCCCTCTTCAATTGTTCATTTGAGACCAATTTGATGCCTAAGAGGCTCTTCTGATTCTTCTTTACTTTTTTTGTCTTCTCTTTGGTTTTGGAGTTGTTGAGCTTGTATGTCATCAAGATTCCATAGAGTTCCTCCTGTGGATAAGAATTGATATCTTTGGTGTTCTCTATCAACATTCTTAATGAGCTCTAATGGTCCAATAGTGATCTAAGCATTTTGCTTACAAGCTCACCGTTAGTAAATTTATGATCAAAGCCTTTGAGGTCATCAATAATATTGGTGAAGCAAATAATCATGTCAACAATATGTTCATCTTGTTTCATGAAGAAATTTTCAAATTCTTTGACCAAGAGATTAATGTTAGTTTCTTTTACCTTACTAGTATTAATATGAGTGACTTCTAAAGTATGTTATATATCATGTGCCAATACGACTAAACTCATTTCTATCTAAGGCACAATAAAGTAAGTTTTTGGCTCTAGCATTCAAGGATAATTTTCTTTTATCATCTTCATTATATTCATCTCTAGATTTTGGGATAGAATGATCGGGTTTTCCATCAATTTTAATAATCTTGGTAGGCATGTAAGGACCATATTCAATGACTTCTTAAATATTATAATTTATTGATTTCATGTAAATCATCATTCTAGATTTCCAATAATTATAATGTGTGCCATAAAAAAAGGGAGGTCAATTTGTGGAATGACCATCGAGATTTTGAAGATTGCTGTAGTTAGCCATTGCTCGAGATTTTAGAATCTTAATTTAAAAATGAGCACCTTTATCTGATACCAATTGATAGCCTAAGAGTAGCTAACTAAGAGATGGGTGAATTTGTTTTAAAATTTTTTTCAAAAATTTAATTTAAAATCAAATACATAATAATTAGATAGATTAATTTAAATAATAAGTACGAATATGAAAGTAATAAGTAGAGAGAGATTATGCAAACGATATAATTATGGAGGTTCAATCCAACACAATGATCTACGTCCCCTGTTACCAAGCTCTCCGGCACGAGTAATGACAATTTCACTATGTTGATTAATTTGTAGTGCAATTCAACCCTTCACAATGCTTCTGGTGACTTACAAACAAGGAGTATCGATCCTTATACAACGTTGAGTTTTACGGATCTCAACACGATCCACAAGTTTAAAGAAAATTGATTTTACAAATGAAACTTCTCTCTTAATAAATGATATGATCACAATTAAGTACCAAGAGAGAAATAGACTAACACTTTAATATATAGCAATGAATGAAACTCAAGTGTTAGGTATGAAAAACTTTGATGGGTAAAATAATTTTCAAAAGTTAATTTAATCAAAAAGCTAAAATGATTTGATAATAATGAATGAGATGAGATGAGAAATCAATATAATTTTGCTCAAAATATCTAACTTGAGTGCTTTTTAATGTTGTAGTGAATGACAGTGAGCTGGTATTTATAGCAGTTGAAAATCGTCAAAAACTTTGTTGAACCGAACGATCATCCGGATGTCCCGTACTGTTCCGGATGACTGATTTAGCTGTTGCTAGTCAGAAATTAGAATGGTTGAAAAATCAACCGTTGCGAATGAACCAGACGTCTGGATAGGCCGAATTTTTTCGGCTCCTCTTGTTTGTTTGTTTGTTTGAAACAATGTAGGCTTATAAATGACTTTTTACTTGATTTTTAAGGTAAGTGATGCTAGTAGGTTTGAAAATTAAATTGAAATTCTTACCTTTGAAAAATAAATTTTTTATAAACTTTTTTCACGAAGTGTATTTTTCTCGTGCATAAAAATTCGTTACTTGAGCTTCCAATGATTCATTGCTAAGAATTAAAATATTTTACCTTTACAAATGAGCTCAAACATCTAGTTCTAATATTTTCGATTGATTTAGCGCAAGTGCTTGATTTGTTGCCCGATTTTCAATTGACGCGAGTGTTCGATTTGTCTTCAATTGTAAATGCTTGAATCCATCTTGAATTTTTTTTTGTTATCGTCAACTGCAATTCTTTTGATAGCAATTCTTTTGTCTCCAATTTGATCAAACATGTAACAATGAAGACTCAAATACAAATGTTAGAGATAAAACTAATTTGTTTTTTATAATCAAAATATAAGATCAACCATAGGTCAACATTTTCCGGTTCAACATTCTCGTTTGGTTCAATTCCTAAAGATGAATCTCCATTGGGTTCTCATTCCAATCTCGGGTTGAAAAACAACCTGCCTTCTTTTGGCTTTGGTGCTTCTGGTAATAGAAGTTCTTCCATTCTTGGAACCTCGGGTCCAACTATAGACATTAAAAGTGGGGAAAGTGCATTCCCTTCTGTGCAGGAGGTCTCTGTTGAAACAGGATAAGAGAACGAACAGGTTGTTTTCAAAGTCGATTTTATGTTGTTTGAGTTTATTGATGGAGCTTGGAAGGGACGCGATAAGGGACAACTCAAGGGAAAGATAGATTTTCTACTTTTGCTTTAAAGTTTAAAGATGTTGCCATAGCCGGTGAAGGCATCACGTCTCGCCTTTGCTAAAATGGGTTCTTTACTTATTTTCGGGGCTTTAGGTGTGGGTGGTAGGGGAGAGTTGACGTGGACTCCACTTTCATTGGTGGTTTGTTTTATTTGATCTGGTTGATTTGCGCTGTGCGTGGATTGTTGGTGGGTGATGTTTTGATCAAATCTATTGTTTAGTCGGAGTTTTGGGATATTTTTTTGTATTTTGCACATAGTGGTGGTGATTTTCTAATTTGTGGGTGGTTTTATGATATGTGGTTCATTGGTGGTTGATTTGGTGGTAAAGGCGATTGTTGTGATGTAGTGCGCATTTAGTTCTTGACGTTGTTGGGAGTGATGGTGACGGCGAAAATTGAGTGTGAGATAGTCACAAATTTAGTTTTAGTGTGACTATATGTGACCAGATCTATGTTAACTATGATTGTATGTGACTTGGTTACATATAGTCACAAATTAAACTGACCTAGCCATAGATAGTCACACTGAAAATAAATTTGGTACAATTAGTCATAGATAACACGGGTCAGTAAAGGTAGAATTTAGGTTGTGAATTTGAGTTGACGGCGGTAGTAGTGGTGTAATGGAGATGATGGTGCTGGTGATTGGTGGTGGGTTGTGGTTCTGGTCTGATGTGTGTGCAGATTTGTTTGTGGTGACCATATGTGACCAAATACGTGTTTAATATGATCGGTTGTGATCAATTCTACGTTAATTGTGATCGATTGTGAGTTGGTCATATAACATCACAATTAAGATTGACCCGGTCACAGACAATCTCACTAAAGACAAATTTGTCCACAAATAGTCATATATAACACAAGTATGGTCACAAACAATAAATTTGGTCACAGATAACACAGTTAGTCACAAATCTAAGGTGATTCCATGAGTGTGGGAGTGTAATTTCCAAAACACGTTTAATTTTTTGAATATTTTTAAAGGTTGGGGAGGGTGGACGTGGTTCCAGGGTGGAGTGTGATATCCATAAAAAATTTTTAATTTTTGAAGGGATGGGGCTCCGTGGGATATTATTAATTGATATATTATTAATTTGGTGATGGGGATATATTAATTGGGTGAGGATAATTAATTCCAATTAATTATATATATTATTAATTGAAAATATCACATGAATTTTGAAATAATTTCACAAGTTTGTTACTTTTGAAATGTAATTCTTATAAGTAGGAGTTATGTATTGTTTCCTAAGTGCATAGTTGATGATCATTCAAAGGACCCCAATTAAGAGTCACTTAACCCAAATGACCCAACAAAAACTTTTAAACGCTCTCAAACAATCATATACCAAATTTTTCTTGCTCCACTAGCTAGCCCATTTATCATTACCAGAAAAGGCCCAAATTTTTTGTTTGGGTAGTGAGTTCAACTATTGGCGGTCCACCAAGTATGGTGTGGGTAGCATAAAAAGCAAACCCATTAGTCATAGGGAAAATAACATTATTATAGTTTTTTTTTTCTCGAAGTTGTGATCTTGGATTTATATGAACCATTTTTGTGCCCCTCCCAAAGGGGCTTGATACTTTTAACTATCATAATTTACATGTACGTTTTCACAATTATCAAGTTTTGAGAAAAAGTGTGCAGAAATTAGGTCATATTTCACATTTTAAGAAAAAAGATAATAGTGGATCTATATAAGAAAGAATGTGATCAAAATTAGTGGATATACAAGGACAAAATATATCGACATTTTTCTCTCACCACATTCTATTCTAAATTTTAGTAGTGATTATTCTTTTCCATACTCATTTATGCTACCATATGTGTACATTAAAATGCGATTGTGGTCAAATTGACATTGTTATCTCTCTTCTTTTTGTTCTTATCGAGAAATATGGGTAACCATTTGGCGTACGTTATTACCTCTAGTAAGACTGTTCATGTGATCAGTGAAATTACAATTTAGATTTTGTGACCTTCATTATGTAATCCTTTATGTTATTTGTATAATCATTTTTTTTTTTATCTCTAATACATATGTACATGTCTTTATTTGTATAAATTATATTTGTGACCTCTGTTGTTTATGCTCCTATGTGATTTGACATGGTAGTTTTTGTGACGCATTTGCCAAAATTGTGATGAATACGTACAAATTTGACGTATGTATCATCCTCGACAATGATTCAAATGTGACCAAAGAGACTTCCTGTGATTGAGTTGTGAAAACCGTGTTAAGTTGTGTATCATATTTATTGTCACCATGCGGAGCTAGTATGTAGATCGACCTCAGAGGTGAGGTCACCGTAGGGGTTGAAAGGGGGTCATAATCGAACTTTAATTAATGATAGTTTAGGAATTTGTGTCCTTATAAATTTAGATTTTACCCTAATTTGTCTTATGGATAAGGAGCCGTTGTTAGTCGTTTGGATTACTATCATAAAAGAGAGAAAGTGTTAGAGAAGATATGATATGCGATTTTCTCTTGTAAAATTTCTTTTCATTATAGAAAACTCCTACAACGACGGAAGATGGTGGAATCTCACATGAGGCAAACATCTATAAATCTTGTGCTCTTGTGTCTTTTTCTTTCTAAAAATTTATTGCTCTAGGTGGAGTACAATTAGGGTTTGTAATTCTCAACAATTGATATTAGAGCTTTTGATTTTGACTAAGAGCCATGACTGGTGAATGAGGAATGTCATTAGAGATCTAGAAGTTTAATGGTATATGACGAGTGTGTTTTTCCTCACGAGTTTTACACAATTTTAACTTGATTATTTGCTAGATTTTATGATTATAGAACGTTTTTGATGAGTTTGTTAGTTTTGTTTTAAATGTTTTGTGAGGTGGTGTAAAAGGGTGTTAGAGTGAACAAAAAAACCAAAGCCAAGGAAAAGGAAAAGGAGCAGCAAGTTTTGGAACAAGTCAACACCCAGGTGCCAGGACCCAAGTGTCCAGGCACTGCGGTTGCCTAGAAGATGCAGGAAAATACTAGAGATGCAATGCCTAGGCGCTACCCAGATTTTACATCACGGTGCTTAGGCGCTACCCTCAAGTGTCTAGGCGCCCTATCGTCTGTTCTAAGGTTGCACAGTTTTGGCCCGTTAAAAGCCCGTAAGGACTCCAAATTCGAGAAACACAAGAGGAGATGTATAAATAAAAAAAATAAGGCACTTTTGGGAGATTCCACACATTAAGAGGCATAAGATACAATTTGAGAATTCGAGAGAAAATCAAAAAGGAGAGAAACAAGAAATCAAGAGTTATGGTTTTAAATCAAGATTGGATGGAAGAAGAGAACTTGGTGCAAGACTCATCATCTTTTCTACATCTCAATTCAAAAATCGGTGATATACTCAATGCAAATCTTTAATTTTTCTTCAATTATTATGAGTAATTAAGTTTTCTATTAGGACAAGCAATGTAATCTTTTAAGACCCTTTACTTATTTTATTCAATATTCAATGGAATGCGAGAGGTGTAGGTAATGTAGCTATTCCCAGATGCCTGAAGAGACTTATACAGCTTCATCAGGTTTATTTCTTGGTTATACTGGAGCCTTTTGTTCTTAGCATAGATTTGCATATATTCGATGATATCTGTGCTTTGACACAGGAGTTCAGAATGAGTCAAACAATATCTGGTTTTTTGGAACATGGGGACTACTGTTACTATTATTGTTGATCATCCTCAATTCCTTCACATTAGGGTTGAAGATCCCATACTAGTGCGTTCCCTATCTATCTAAATCCTATCTATGCTTCATGTGACTAGCTATCAGGAGGGATTTGTGGGAGGGTGGTCTTCACCACATTCCCCTCGATATGGACGACCATTGGTTAGTTGGGGAGGCTTTAACGTTATTACACATGATGGTGAGCGCGCTGGTCATAATACTCGTGATCGAGGCACTACTGATTTCTCTGATATGATGTCAATTGTGGTTTGGAGGACGTAAGTTTCCTTAGGAATCGGTATACTTGGTCCAACGGTTAAGTCAGAAAGACACTGGATATAGTACTTATTAATTCTATAGCTGCAGCATTCTGTCGACAGCTTACAGTGAGGTACTTGAATCGGACTTTATCTGATCATTCACCTTTATTACTTCATTGGGTTTCTGATGATGATTTGAGGCCTAGACCAAACATCATGATTTTTCATCATTTGTTGTTCAAAAGTGGTCATTCCCTACTCATCTTACGGAGATGGCTACTCTTTAGGAGAAGTTCTTTACGCTAAAACAGGGACTGCTTTGGTAGAATCGACATGTGTTTGGAGATGTTTTTCAATGGGTGCGAGATGCTGAGGATAAGGTGAATGAGGCAGAGACAGTATATGATAGAAATCCTACATCGAAACATTGTGATCTATTACATCATGCCCAAGCAGTTTTGAACCGGACCTTATCTATTGAGGTGGGTTTTTAGAAGCAAAAGGTCTGTTCGCGTTGGGTATGTGAAGGATATCACAATATTCGTTATTTTCATGCGATGGTTTAGGGAAGTCGGATCAAATCACGTATTAGGTCCATCAGGACATATGCAGAGAAAGTTTTAGCTACTTCTGCTATATTCAGACTTTAGCTATTGCATTCTATCAGGATCTTCTATCTGTTATTACACAGTCGATAGACCACATTCGTTCTGATATCATTTCTAGGCTTTTGATGGAGGATGATAATTTGGCACTAAACTGCATCCCTTTGATTCATGAGGTACCGGAGGCGGTGTTTAGTATAGATGTTGAAAGTGCTGTCGGTCTGGATGGATTCTCATCCCTATTCTTCCAGCATTGCTGAGACATTATTCAGGACGATGTATACAGGGCAGTCTTGGACTTTTTTGATGGCGGCCATCTTCTACAGGGTTTTGCTGCTACTACTATAGTATTGCTCCCTAAGAGGGACGGTTCTTGCAAATGGACCGACTTCAGACCCATCACTTTATGTACGGTGTTCAATAAGCTTATTATTAACCTTTTGAACACTAGATTGAGTACACTATTATCGTGCATTATCTCTTCTCAACAGAATGGGTTCATACCTGATCGCCTAATTGGGGACAATGTTCTATTGGTTCGGGAGCTTCTCCATATTTTGGATGATAGAGTGTGAAGGGATAACACAATGCTGAAGCTAGAAATGGCTAAAGCATAAGATCGTATAGATTGATGCTTCATTATTCTGTATTAAAGGTATTTGGATTTGATCAGATCTCTATCGATAAGATCAGGCGGTGCATCTCGGAGTGTCATTATTCTGTACTCCTAAATGGCCGCCCATGTAATATTTTTTCCTCCTCACGAGGGTTCAGACAGGGAGATCCTATCTTTCCATCCTTGTTCATCATAGCTGTAGATTACTTTTCACGCCTATTCACTCAGAGGTTTTAGGAGTATCCCAGTATGTGTTATCGACATGAAGGTATACTCTTGTCTCATACCTTTCATTTGCTGATGATATGATCATATTTGCCAACGGTCAAAAATAGTCTATCAGGAGGATTCTAAGTTGTCCGGAGTATTATGAGGGGTTTTTGGCCAGTTGGTGAATAGGTACAAGAGTGGACTCATACTACCAAGACAAACATCTACTAGTTAGATCAAACGATTAGAGATTTTGACTGTTTTTCGACACCAACAGCCTTTCATTTATCTGGGATACACATATGGTGGCATAAATGAGTATGGAAAATAAGCTTCATTTATGATGATCTTATCCAAAATGTTAGGGACATGATTTCAGGTTGGGCTTTACGACTTTTATCATATGGGGGCCGTATTACTTTGTCCAGGTCAGTACTATCCTCCATGCCATTACTCATTCTTCAGATCATCCAGTCGTCTAAGGCTATCCTGAAGAAACTTGAGAGCATCTTTGCGCGATTCCTATGAGATTCCAAAGATCAGGCACAACATTTACATTGGCGGAGTTGGAAGGAGATTTGCCTTCCTACTGATGAGGGTGGTCATCCTTTAGGAGATTTTAGGATGTCCATGAAACTATGGTAGTTGTTCCATTCTCACAAATCTCTTTGGGCCCAGTTCTTACGGGGCAAGTATTGTATGGGGACACATCCTATATTCTTCCTATCTGGAAGATGCTGAAATTAGTTGGGCTCCGGATAGAGGCACACATTTCATGGCACCTTGGAGCAGGTCAGATTTTCTTTTGGCATGATTNTACTCAGCTTCTCCAATCTGGAAGAGGCTAAAATTAGTTGGGCCCCGAACAGCGTCATACATTGCATGGCACCTTTGTGCAGGGCAGATTTTCTTTTGGCATGATTGCTGGATGGGTGAGACCACGTGGCATCCCTATTCCCAAAAAGACAACATATATCTGCGAGTGTACATGATTTCTTCAATGATACTGGTGGGATATTGGACATTTATTACAGGTTCTCCCACCTCTTATGGTAGAGCAATATGGGCTATACCTTTATGTGCAGATGCCCCAGATCGAATTTTTCGACGGAATGCATAGGATGGTAGCTTCGTTACTAAGTTGCATGACATCTCATACATTCGAGCCAGTATCAAGATTTGTACTTGTTACTATGGAGCTCCATTTTACCCGTCACTTTCTCATTTTTCTACTGGAGTAAATGGCAGGGCCTCATTTCAGTAGATGTGGTTATTCAGGGGAGGAACGGATGCCAATTGGTTTCTCGCTATCAGTGTTGGTCCGAGATTGAGACTATCAGTCATATTTTCACTAGCAATAGCATCTCCAATCAGGTATGGCAATATTTTGAGGATATTTTTCAAATACTATGAGTTCAGGAGAGGGAACCAGATAGAGATTTTAGAGATTGAGGTATTTTGGATAGTATGTTCGTTGTGGATACATTCACATTATCATTCATCTGCTGATATTTTGGTGTCTATGGACCGTGAGAAATTATGCAAAGCATAGGGCGATTCACATGGTAGCCAGACGTATCATTTGGAGGGTCTATCGCATGATCTCTTTCTTCATATGGGAGGACTGTTTCGAGACGTGCATTGGCGAGGGAATTTGGCACTTGCACCCATATTTGGTATTTTTATGGACCCCTTTCCCCATCTCCCCCTATTCTGGTTTGGTAGCGCACTACATCAATCGGATCCGTCAATATCGATATTGATGGATGCGTCAATTGGTTATGCGAATGGGGAAGGCATCATCAGAGATCACATGAAGGATACTATTTCAGGGCTTTCTCAGTTTCTTATGGACCATGCATGATATTAGAGGCAAAGCTCCGAGTTATTCTTGATAGGATTTTACTAGCTCATGGACAGGGTTATTCAGCGATTTTTGTTGAGTCAGATTCTACAGTGGCTATTCACTACATTACTAGAGGAGGAGAACCTAGGCTATTCAGGGCATACTTAGACGTATCACTGACATTATATCCTTAGACAGAGATACAGTTTCCCACATTTACAGAGAAGAAAACCAGGTTGCAGATGCTCTTGCTGCTGAGGGTTGGGATCATCGATGATATCAGGTATATAGACCACTTGATCTACCATGACATATTAGGGCACTAGTACAAGTTAACAGATATGGATTTCCTAGTATTAAAGTTTGAATTTCATTTTAACTTTCAATCCTTATTTTTGGTCTTTCTTTACATTAATTCTTATTGTGAAGGAAGTATCCTTGTTTACTGCTTTATTTTTCATCATTTGCTTTCATTGTAAGGGAAGTAATACTTTCTCATTTACTGCTCTCATTATTTTCATGTAACCATGGTATTCCTCCGCCACAAGTGAGGGCATATTAATAAATTCTTGAAGGTACCGTCCATCTTTAACTAAAAAAAAGTACTTTCATTATTTATGTGTTGATTTTAATTATGTACTTGTTGCTTTGAATTATTTGATCACTAGTTCAATGATTTTGTGAATTTATTACGAATCGAGTAGTGAGTTTTAGATTTAGATCACATATTAAAATTTGGTAATCCAGTATAACGTGTAGAGATACCTATAATAATTACTGATATCTTAAATAAATTTTTAGAATTAATATTTTTTTTAACTAAGCTTGATTCACATAGAGATATGTGATTAAATTAGTTAAATAGGTTCAATGAGAACTCGATAGGAGTAAATTAAATACAATAGAATAATTCGATTAAATTATGAATCTTGAATTAAGATTTGAAGGTTATCAATATATTAAATTGTTGTGCCCTAATATTTGTTCCATATTTGGAAAACTAAATCGATCTTTGTGTGCAACCATTTATTTTCAAATAGTTAGATTAAAATCACAACAAATTATGACTCTTTGTTTGTTTTTCGTCAAATAATAGTTAAAAATAGTAAATTAAGAATCAAAATCTAGTTCTCGTGGGAACGATAATTCGGATTTAAAGATCCACTTATTACTTGTTATGATATCGTACACTTGCGACATAAAAATGTAACAAGTTTTTGATGCCTTTATCGGGGACTATTTGCATTTAGTCTTAATTTATTTCATTTTTTACTATTATTTGATTAGTTTATTTTCTTCTATTTACAGAAAAAAGGTGTCCGTACCCAAACGAAGACTCAAGGAACACAAAGACAGAAACAACAGATAGCAACAATCAAAATATTCATATTCCGATACAGCCGATTGGACAAGTTGTTGAGAGAGTAGCAGCGCAGTAAAATCAGAAAAATGAGCGAGTAGAGATAAATGATGGAGACTTACCAGTCTCATTGCTCTTGATGCCTATAACAACGTTCGCAAGTTCCAGTATTGTGTATCCAGATTTTGGGATAAATAATTTTCAGATAAGGGCTGATTGGATCAATTTGACTGGCAACACTCTCCAATTCTACGGGTTACCTCATAAAAATCCGAACATATATATTTCCAAATTTCTCAAAATTTCTCAGAACTTTCATGCTCCTAGAGTTAATGAAGATGCTATCAAGTTGCGTTTATTTCCTTAAATAGTGAGAGGTGTAGCATTGTAGTGGTTGGATGATAAACCTAATTAAATCATTATTACATGAGATGAACTTACTAGAAAATTTTTAACAAATTTTTTCCACCGACAAAAGTAGCAAAAATTCGATTGGAAATTTAAACTTTCCAACAGAGAGATGGGAAGAGTTATCACAAGGCATGGAACAGATTCAAGGTACCGATGAGAAAGTGTCCAAAACATGGAATAACCATAGGTAATTAAGTACAATACTTCTATACCAGACTTTCACCACTGTCAAAGTCTCAAGTGGATTCCTCTACTGGTGGATCAATCATAGGCAAATCAGTTCAATAATGTATGGACTTGTCTGAGTTAATTGTTACTACACGTTCAATGTTCTCATCAGAAAGAGTGGTACCACAAAAGGCAATTGAAATTTATGAATTAGGCAGTACGGCTTCCACCAATGCACAAAATTGCTGCTTTAACAAAGCAAGTAGAGTTACTTGTAAAATTGCAAACACATGGAGCAAATGCAATGATGGTCAGTTCAACATGTGAAAATTGTGGAAGAAATCATGCTACAAAAAATTGCTTGATGCTGCTTTTTTAGATGAACAAATAAATCTTATGCAAAATGGTTCCCACAATTTCAACACATATGGAAATAATTTCTAACAAGAGAGAAAACCAAGTTTGGGAGAGATGTTTTATCAATATGTGCAAAAAATAGATAAAGTATTCCAACAAATTGATACTAATTTTCAAAATTAGCAAATATCTATCAAGAAGTTGGAAACACAGATTGGGCAGATGGCTCAACAGCTTGTAGAACGTCCACAAGGATTATTGCCAAGCAATACAATGACAAAACCTAACGAGCAAGTAATGGCAATAAGAGTAGTGGAAAATAACTGTAAAAGTTAAAACATATGTACCTTCACTTCCATTCCACAAAAGATTTCGAAAGAAGTCGATTGAGGAAAATTTCATGCGATAACTACAAGGAGTGGCGTACAATTACTAGAGATTACTATAAAAAAACTAGAAAAAAATGAGCATGAAGAGGTCGATGAAGTTACAATGGAAGAAAAATATGCACCAACCTAAATTGAGAATGAAGAAAGTACAGAATTATCCACTACCGAGGCACCAAGTCCAGACAAGACTTACGTGTCTCCCATTCATTTTTCTCAAAAGCTCAAGAAGAACAAACAAGGCAATCAATTTGAAAATTTCTTGACGTTCTCAAGAAGCTTTGGGTCAATATTCCGTTCATTGATGCGATATTTTAAATTTCAAACTATATGAAATTTTTGAAAGAGATGTTGACAAACAAAAGAAAGCTTATGGAATATGAAATTTTGGCACTAACGGAGGAAAGTAGTGCAAGAGTACAAAACAAATTGCCTCCCAAGTTGAAAGATCCAGGAAATTCTACTTTGCCTATTTCAATGGGAAATTATTGTGCAATTAGTGCATTGTGTGACACATGTGCTAGAATATATCTTATGTCATATTCTGTTTATAGGAAATTGGATTTGGGTGAAGTCAAATCAACTTTAATAATGCTACACCTACCCGATAGAGCAATTTCAAGGTCACGTGGCAAAGTTGAGGATGTGCTCATAAAAGTAGGAAATTTAATATTTTCTGTGGACTTCATTGTGTTGGACATACCAAAAGATCGTGACATTCCAATTATATTGGGTCAACCATTCTTGGCAACAGGTCAAACCCTGGTTGACATGGTGAAGGGTGAACTAACATTGAGGATGAATGACAAGCAAAACATATTCAATATTTACACCCAATATGAGCAACCTCCCAACTTCAAAGTTTGCTAAGAAGAGCCAAATTTTGGTGAACTTCTTGGTAGGGATGCAAATAGAAATATTAAATTTGGAGAGCAAAGAAATGGTGCATTAATGAAAATTGCACAAAATGCAAGGATGGAATAACTTGGTTCGAGCCACCATAAGCCGACACATTTTTTTACGCAAGTTAATAAGTTTGTAAGGGTAACTTGAAACTTTGTACCTTTTGGTATTCAAAAGCCGGGGAGTTACATGGGTCAAGAAGAGAAAAATGGGTGAGGTCAATATTGGACTGATAATAAAACATTAAAAAGAGAAAAATTATATGCAAATGTGCAAATAAGAACTGTGTGTTAGAGAACTAGATAACTACTGCGTTTGAATTACTTGGTATAAACTTGATTGTTGAAGCACTCATAATTATGAGAATCATCACAAGAACCAAATTTGAGTGGTGTAAGGAACTGATCACATAAATTAAACTTTAGAATTACACCTTGGGAAGAGAATGAAATAAATAAGTTTGAGGGTGTGTGAATCTTACGAGCATAGAAAGGAGATAATTGATTACAGAGTGTTGAGAATTGAACCAACTTGTGAATGTACGGGGTTGCACTTGATTCATCCCACACACACCCGTTTTGCATTGGATAAGTAGAAGTTTGGTTCTTGCGTTGTGATTTTGAAGCCGTTTATAAATGTGATATAATGTTCTCAATACTGAGCCAAAAAGGCAAGCTATTTGACCAAGTGTTTGTGTGTGTGTTTTCTTTATTGATTTTCTTTTTTGTTGTGTTTTATTTGCTCGAAGACTGATAAACTGTTAAGTTTGGGGGTATTTGATGAGTATGTTTTTAGTCACGAGTTTTACACAATTTTAACTTGATTATTCGCTAGATTTTATAAGTATATAACGTTTTTTATGTGTTTGTTAGTGTTGTTTTAAAGGTTTTGTAAGGTGGCATAAAAGGGTGCTAGAGTGAACAAACAAACCAAAGCCAAGGAAAAGAAGCAACAAACTGGTGCGTCGGCGCTATCCCTATAACGCCCAAGCACCAGGGACGAGTTTTGGAACAACAAATCGGTGCCCAAACCCCAAGACCCAAGCGCCCAGGCACTGCAATTGCCTAGAAGATACAAGAAAATACTAGAGATGCAGCGCTTAGGTGTTACCCAGCTTTTACATCGTGGTGCTCAGGCCCTGCCCTCAAGCACCTAGGCAAGCTTCGTCTACCGTACAGTTGCACAGTTAAAAGTCCAGAAAGACTCCAAATTTGGAAAACACAAGAGGAGAAGTATAAATAGAAAAAAGGATGTACTTTTCAGGGATTCCACACATTGAGAGACACAAGATACAACTTGAGAACTCGAGAGAAAATCAAAATGGAGAAAAACAAGAAATCAAGAGCTAGGGTATGAAATCAAGATTAAAGGCAAGAAGAGAATTTAGCGCAAGATTTATCATCTTTTCTACATCTCAATTCAAAACCCGGTGATGTACTAAATGTAAATTTATAGTTTTATTTCATTATTATGAGTAGCTAAGTTTTCTAGTAGGGCAAACAATACAATCTTTTGAGACCCTTTATTTTATTCAAGATTCAAATTCTTTAATTATTTATGTGTTGATTTTGATTATGTACTTAATTATTTGATTACTTGATCACTAATTCAATAATTATGTTAATTTATTACGAATCTAGAGGCGAGTTTTACATTTAGACCATGATAAGTGTATTTTGTACACTTATTTAGGCCATTAAATTAGAGTATTTGTTAGTGATTTTGAATGATTTATAATTTAATTTGTGTTAATTATGTTTTTTTAGGTTGAACTCAATACAAATTGGTAGATTTGGAAGAAATGATCAAAGAAGTACGAAAATGAAGTAAATCCAAATTTTGGAGGACCAAAGTGTAAACATCCAATATTTGATTTAGATGATTGAAGATTATATATGATCAATTAAATGCAATTAGAGGTCAAATGAGTGAAATATAATGGAAGTATTTTCACAAATCAATTTCCAGCCGAAGAAATTATGCTCCGAATTTTGAACCTCAACTTGAGACCCATTTTTCGGATAGAAAAATTTCAAATTGGAAATATTGTATTTTATAAGAATGTAGCCATTTGAATTATCTTTTCAATGCATCTTGAATCACCTCAATAGTATATCTGTAGAGAGAGTTATGGCCAAATTATCGAAAGCTCCTCAGGGACGAACCGAAGTAAACCTGCGACGCGGGTAATTCATGGCGTGCGAACTACCCTATTTCTCCCAACCTGAGAGCCATTTGGCTCTACAGTGCGCACGGTAGTTATGCCGGTGCGTGAGCACGAGCCATTTTCGCAAATGAATCAGCAGTTTTCTTTCACGATTCAAACTCTTTTGGAACCCAAATTAGACACGATTTTGACTTATTTTCTGACTCTTATAAATAAAGAACGAGGGATACACATTGAAAAAAAAAAACCTATATTGCCTCTTCATACAAAATATTATCATGAAATTCGTCAAGAACAAGGGGTTAATTACTATATTTTGAGAGAGATGATCAAGCTCTAGCAAAGAATTGAAGGTCAATTACATCAAGATTTTGAAGAATTCAACATTGAGCTTGAAGATCAACATATTTGAATTATTTCATGATCCAGGTGATATTTTTCTATTATTCATTTTGTAATTTATATATTAACATGTTAGGCTAGATCTGCTTTTATATTGGATAAAGATGAACATTATATTTATTTGTTTTAATTTAAAACTAATAGTTTAGTTTATTTCTTGTGTTTCTTGTTTAATTTTGCATATCCATTGCTTTATTTAATTGATTTTCATCAAGTACAAGAGGGTTATCGCTATATTCTGAGAGAGGAGATCAAGCCACAGTAAGGAATTGAAGGGCAATTACTTCAAGATTTTGAAAAATTCTACATTGGGCTCGAAGATTAACTTCTTTTGATTTATTTTATGTCCGTGTCATATTTTTCTATTATTCTTCTTGTCATTTATATATTATCATGCTATGCTAGATCAGCTTTTGTATTGGATGAAGATGAACCCTATTTCTTTATTTGTTTTAATTCAAGACTAGTAGTTTAGTTTATTTATTGCGTTTCTTGATTAATTTTGCATACCCATTGCATTATTTAATTGATTTGCTACCAATTAGATAATTAGTTGGTTATTGTAGTGTTGTGAGACTCACAATAAATTTAGAACGTGGCAAAATTAATATATGTGCAATAGATGTTAGTAATAACATTTATCACACGTGAATCATATAAATAAGCTAAACTTTAATGCATTCTAATAGTTCAAATTCGGGTCGTGGTTAGGATATATTTAATTTGTCTTGAAAAAAAATTATATATCATAGTTTTATCGATTGTCAAGAACGCATGAACGAAACTAGATTACAAATCAAGAATTGAAATAGATAGCAATAGGCGGATTCGAGATCCAATACAATCACCATAAATTGGTAAAAATCACATTTTATAGCTTTCTTAGATTAATTAAATATAAAATAAAATCAAACCCTATTTTGTTTACATAATTCAAATCCTATAAAAAGTTAGTAAACTTGAATTGAATTTATTCCGTGTGGGACGATATTCTCAACTCATCAATTTTATTACTTGTGAACAATTCCCTAAGCTTGCGGGTTTCACACAAACAACCACATATTAAAATTTGGTAATCCAGTATAACGTGTAGAGATACATATACTAGTTACTACGATTTTAGATGAATTCTTATAATTAATATTTCATTTAACTAAGCTTGATTGAATTAGTTAAATAGGTTCAATGAAAATTCGAAAGGAGTAAATTGAATACAATAGAAAAATTCAATCAAACACTACATTAGATTACGAATCTTGAATTAAGATTTAAAATTTATCAATAGATGAAACAGTTGTGCCCTAATATCTATTCCATATTTGAATAACTAAATCGATCTTTGTGTGCATCCACTTATTTTCAAGTAGTTAGATTAAAAATCACAACAAATCACGACTTTTTGTTTGTTTTCGTCGATAGTAGTTAAAAATAGTAAATTAAGCATTAAAGTCTAATCCTCGTGGGAACGATAATCCGGATTTAAAGGTTCGCTATATTACTTGTTATGATATCGTACACTTGCAATAAAAAATGCAACATTATAGATTTTGCATTCTGGATGATATATATCAATGATTATTTGTAGAGAAAAAAATTGCACCACCCCTTTCTAAATGTGAAGCCAAAATGAATGACGAACGACAAGTGGAAACTCCTTAATCATCGATGTTGGATGTTATCCAATTAGCACTGTTGAAAAATGTTGACCACAACGTTGCAATGGAGAAAACCATGGCGAATTTTATGAAGGTTTTGTTAGATATGTATGAGAAGCTAACTACGTGTAACAAGATACATATAATGAAAAAAATTATTCAATTTGAAGATAGCTGAAGATGTTATAGTAGTATAACATGTAAATAAATTGAATACAGTTATCAATCAGTTGGCCACAGTTGAGATTAAATTCAATAATGAGGTATGTGATCTATTTTTATTGGCATCATTACTAAATAATTGGGAGCCTATGGGAGCTGCGATCATAACCTATGGGCAATGGGAAAATGAGATTAAGTTATTTTTGTGATATTATTCTTGTTGAGGAAGTCCGTAGAAGAGATTTTGAAGAAGTCTCAATATCAAATTCTTCGCGAAATATCGACAAAATTTCCAATAAAGATAACGGTAGTAAGTGGAGGAATAGTATAAGCAAGTTCAAGTCTGAAAATAATATAAAATGCTAGAACTGTGGCAATGTGGAAATATGAAAAAGAATTGCAGAGCACCAGAGAAGAAGGAAGAAAAGAATAAGGACAGTGCTAATGCGATAATTTAAAGATACAAGATGTTTTACTCCTGTTGGTTTTATTTTTAGGTTATTGATTCAGAAGCATTTTCAAATCACTACACATCATGAGATTATGTATGTTGGAAATTTGAACCCCTGGTCATTGTGTTACCTTATTTGTGGAAAGAGTTGTGTTTTCAAAACACGATTTTACTTATTATATTAAGTTCTGGATCTGCTGACACGTACTCCATTACTGGCCGTTGGATGGAAACTTGGGCTGAGATATAAATACCGTCTCGACTGTTCATCCGGGTGAATTATTTTCATTCATTTCTCGATCTGTAGTGAATGGCTTCGAGAGAGTTCTATTCTAGGGTTTTTGTAATTCTGTCGATTGATAATCCTTTTCAGTTTTGATTCATGATTCTTGAGTGCTAGCCT
>CAIGRB010051349.1:26281-48391 GCA_903798255.1 Fraxinus quadrangulata | reverse complement strand
TGAATTACCTCGAAGAAGAGATCCAGTGTGACGAGGAACAGGAGCAAAAGGGAGAAGATTAAGCTGAACAGGAGTTTTCATTAACTTCTCTTGATGATCATCAGTTCCATCACTTTCCTGTAACGTCTGATCATCATCTCGATCATAATTTTCGTGGGATTCTTGATTTCCAGCAGTTGAGTTTAGACCTAAGGCCATGCAAAAAACCTGGCCATCCTTCTTGTTTATGGCTGTATTCTGATCATCTAACTTACTATTTTTTGTCAAGAATTCAAATGGTTTTGAATCCTTTGATGCATCTCCTAAGCTTAAGCCCAGATCCATATCTCAAATGGGAGAGAGGACTCAGAAACTTGAATTGCAAAAACTCCAAAAAGAATTTATAGAGATTGCTGTTTGTTTGGTCATGTTTAAAAGTCGTTTATTTAGCTGTTTGCCTTTTTCAACAACGTCTAATACGACCCCAAGTGAATGACTTTTAATCATGACCAAACATCATCCTCGACCTCAAATTGTTAGCGGCAAATAAATCAATACGGACAGAAATAGAGTAAACAAGTCCCTTTTTTCTTCTTTCAATTGTTTTTTCTTATTTTATTCCATTTTCCTAATTATTTTCAGTATTTTTAGGTTGATATCATTAAGAATTTATGTTATGATTAGCATTGACCGACAAACTCATATTGACAAAAGAGTACACGTGAAAGACCTATTTTGAGGACCCGAATTCAAGATTTTGGGGACACACTGTAGCTTCAAATGTTTCTTTTTCCACAAGGCAGGCGCGTGTTCGGGCTATCGACTTATGACTATCTGCCAAGACTTTATCAACACGACTTTTTTTTTTTAATAATTAAAATTTGACCAACAACGTACGATTTTACGTTTGGATCATCCACGTCAATAATAAGGATATATATTGATCAGAAAAGACTCTTAAACCTCTGTTTGGTACATATTAAAATTTGATTTTAATCTCAAGTCAAAGTCAACAGTTAATTTTAACCACACATTTTCTGGGATCTACAACTTTTCGACCACACATTCCATGAACTTTTATCAAAATCTACTAAAAATCTGATTTTAATCTATAACAAACAGGGACTTATTCATAAGAACGATAGATTTGTTGTCGACCTTCAAATCATTCCAGAATTTTCAAGCCCTCCACATCACTAGTTATATCGATAATCGTGTTGTTTTCAAAGACTTGATCAATGCTATAATTTTATCTCTTCTAGGTTGATATCTTGTGGATGGCTTGGGTTCCTGGAAAGGCCTTCTTCGCCTTCCACCTGACTAATCCCAAACCCAATGAATAGTGAAGCGTCATAGTATTTTTGTGTTCAACTGCAAATAGTCTGTGACTGTATCTCCATAGGCATGTCTATTTGAATTTAGAGTTGAAATATAACACGACTAACTTGGGGAGTGAAAACTGAAAAAACGAATTGAGATGGACGACAAATACTGATTCAATGAGGTTGGAAAAAAATGAGTTTCGAAAATGGACAAATATGATCCATTTTTGGGAAGTATTGATTTTGGAGCTAACCTTTTTTTTGCCAGACATACATTCATGTTCGATGTTTTACAAAGTTTAAAAAATGATAATGGAAGAATATTGCAGATTTTCAAAAGCAACGAAATCGTAGGTTTTTAATTTTTAGTTTTAGTTTTCAATTATTATTTTTTTCAGTTATTAAACACTGAAATGTCTTTAACCTTGTTAACGGAATATTTGAATAGAGGCCGTCACTAGGGACAAGATGTGATGATTAATGAAAAGTTAAGAATGTAAAAAGATCAAATCAAATTAAAAGAAACTAAGAAGTGACGAAAAGTATAATTATCAATAAGCACTGCTAAAAACAATGGTGTTTTTATTGAAGAACTCCTTTGTTAAGGAAACAACCCGTCACTCAACTACGAATGCTACATATAAATTACGAAATCCAAACTTCTTACGGAATAGAATGAAAGTACTCAATTTCACAAAAATTGATCTCTGCCAGGCAACTGCTATATCGAAAAGATACCTAAAGACTCTTAAATGGAATCAAGGGAATCACCGTTCTTACATTTGAACGCTCTTTTACTTGGCTCAAGTCTCATATGAAGAGCTGGTTATGCAAACATTTATGCTTATGCCGATGAGAAACAATGTTGGAAGAACTTCAGTTGTAAGAAACTCTGAATCTCAAGTTTCAGACGTGGCTTTGGCTTTTGTTTTCTGCTTTTTGGCATCCAATGCAGCCAAGCCGGAGCCTAGTCCAACTGGAGTCTGATCCTGTTGTACGGGTTTGGATAGGTCCTCTTCGGGAACATGTTCATTTGAAGCGTGTCCATTTGATTCCTTTTTCTCTCCATCAGTAACCTCGTTGTTCACACCATCAGGTGTCATTCCAGAGTTTATGATATTAAGAAGCTGGGTAAGGGGTGGTAAAGCTTGGACAGGAACACCATGTGGTCGGATTAAAAGACCCCTTGCAGCAGCTTTCTTTCGAACCTCTGCAGCAGCTCGAGCTGCTCTTTCATCTACCCCCCGTCCTCGGGGAAGTGCTTCACTACCAATACTGGTGTGGACCGGTTTGTTTAAAGCAGCACCAGAAGTACCGGATCCTCCAGCCGCAGCAGCGGCTTGAAAAGCATGTATTAGATCAGGATGAGCCTGCATCCATAAAGAGAACTTGAATTCATCCCACAAGCAACTTCCACAAAAATTCAACGGTACCCCCCACATCTTATAACCACCAAAAATTAGTGTTCCATGGGAGGCTGCACCTGAACATCCTCTGGAGTTACCAGGTCTAATTTCATTTGAATCCACTTGTATCTTCTTTTTATTAAGTAGACAACTAATTATGCTAATTAGTTCTTGGGCTTATTTCTTCGTGAAAATAATGAAAAGATAAAAGAGAAAACATGGTTGGTAGAGTTCTAGCTCTAAAAATATTTTCTTTTCAAGAAATGCTTGCTAAACAAAAATATCAACAGTCCCAACCAAGCACGTTTAACAACTCTTCTTACTTTCCCTTCTCCGGAATATGCATTTTGTATTACTTTTTACTTTTTACAAGGGAGTATCGAAATTTAGAATTGTTCTATCCTTTGAATAGACAGCCATTTAAATAAAAACAAAAAGCATCCTTATCATAAGCTAATGCCTTCCATCTCTAGCCTTCTTCATTTGTTTTGATTCTTAATTTTGGAATGTAATGACAATGAAAATGAGGATGGACTTGGGGATGAAGGAAAAAAACAGAATTCAAGTATCACCTTTAAAATATCGATGGCCTTTTGAGTAGAAGCAGCATTCAAAGCTTGACCTTTCTGCTTGTGTGCATTCATCTACCAAATCAAGAACGCGATAAATAAACAAAAAGAAATGCGGATAAACCAAGAACCATGATTATCAAGAAATCCTGGACAGAAAGCAAACCTGCATCTCGCGTGTCTTAAACGTTTTCATCCAGTTTTGAGAATCCTGCGTCCTAGAGTCATCTTCTCCAAGTTGTTTAACAAGAATATCATATGTTTTCTTCTCATGCTGATATATAACACAATAAAAAGGTCAGTTTTATCTCAAATTCATTCATGATTTCAGTCGAAGAGACATTTAGACAAGGACATGCCTGGTGCGAGAGCTTGAAAGCACCCATACAGTTGAATGCAATTGCCAGAGCATGATAGCACACAGCAGTTTGAATGTGTTCCTCTCCCAGCAGCCTTTCATTCTTTTTTAATGCTTCTTGCAAATAACGAAGGGCTGTATCCATCTTTCCAATATCTTGATACATCATTGCAACATTTATAAAAGTTGCAGCAACATCTGGGTGATCTGGGCCGGATGACAAACTTAACAGAAGTAATGCCCGGGACATGTGCCGCAGGGCAAGTTCTGTTTGATTAAGACCATGGTAGAATAAAGCCATATTTCCATAACTGCAGTCAAGTTACCGAGTCTAAGTAGAAAACAATAATGACAGATAAGACATAAAAAATCCCAAAAATTCTCCTGTAGAACTAGAATCCATACATAGTTCTGTACCATTTTAGGCATAGCTTTTTAAGCTTAGCCATACAAACTCTTAATCTTGAAACCCGATGAATTATAAGATGCTGACTGACAAGCTAGAAAATGGAGGTGGAACAATGTAAATAATGATGAATGCAGAGACGAGAAATCCGTGCCTGTGCGCAGTGTCGGGGTGGTCCAATCCTAAGCAGCGCTCATTTATGATAAGTTCCTTGTGTTGTTGCATTATGGCTCCAGCCATATCTCCGGCATGATATAGAACCATGGCCAGGTAGCTGAAAATGAAAAGGTAGAAATACGTTGGTTAGTACAAGCATTGATTGACCAAACAACTAGATCAATAAAGCTGGATATTAACGCCTGGAACTTTTGAAAATCCACGAGTCACTGCAAACTAAAAGAATCAAGTCATAAATGTTGAAATACCTTACCTAAAAGCTTATGTTGTTGGAGATGGTACACATTTTATTTATTTAAATCTTGTACTACTCTCAAGTATAGGCCAGATTAATTTTTTCATCAAAGGCCTGGCACGCAAACTTTTTCATAACTGGACAATAGTGAGACTTGAACGGAAGAGTCAAGATTCTATACCATATTGAACAACTTCATCTAAAAACTTAATCCGTTAAGAGTGGAGACATATATATTTATTTAATTTTTTTATTCAACAACAAATCCATATGCAACCAAATCGTACCCCCACCAGTTCACCAATCACCCCTAGAGAGAACACACACTCATCTGTTTGTACCTATCTACTGATGAAATCTAAGTCCAATTGAATCTTCCAAATTACAGTAAATCAGAAAAAAGGCGAAGAGTTTGCATATCCGTCAATGAAGATAAATTAAAGAAATGTACTATCATCAAAATGTCATACTAAATATCAGAGGCACATCAAATAAATGAAAACTGGAACATAATCAGGAAAATAATATAACCAAGTGAAGAAAATGAAAAATTACCGACAACAGTTAGCAACCTCTCGATGCATTGGACCAGTGACCTGAATATTGTCACAACTTACTTATTAATCCCACATAACAAAAAATCAAGAGACCATAGAAAATGATAATTGTACCTGCTGGAGGATGGTAAATGCCTCAGAGAACAGTGTGTAGGCTTCACTAAGCATTCCCTGAAAAGAGAAAGAGAGGGGGGGCAATGAATTTTACAATTTCAAGTATATCTAGTTGAATCCAAGCTATTACCCCCAAAATTAGACATGCACTTGATCATGACAAGTCACACCATTTATTTCCTTATTTTGGATCATTGGACGTAAAAGGTAAATCATTTTTACCCTGAAATAAATTACTTTACCTCAAATAATAATGAAACCGATTACAACAGCTCTGCCATGGACACAAATTTTAAAAATCACTTTAAAAACAATTGCATCCTCCATGAATCAAAACAATCTATACCTCAGCTAATTGAACCTTTCCAGTTTCTATGAGATCCTCAGCTTCGGAACAAACTGGAATTGAATGCTTTATTACTGGTTGAAGATCCAAAATATCTGAAACCTGGAAAGGCGCTGCAGCATCAAGAGCATACTTGCGAGCAGCAATGGTGATTCCAACCTGTGAAGGGAGACAGAGATGCATTTACACAATTCCAAGAAGAAGAAAAACGAATAAGCTTCAGCCAGAATAAGCAAATAATCATCATTTAAAGAAAAAAACTAGTCACAGAAAACAAGCTTAGTGGAAAATAATCATCATTTTACAGGCAAAAACCATTAATAATTTGACATGCATAAATCTTCAAACCATGAATTCTAGAAATCGCTAAATGGAAATGAAGATGGATTTTTATGTATTAAATTATGACTGGCATAACAGACCATCACATCCATACGTGGACAGAAATAGAAATCCACCTATATCCTATAGGGACCTACATTACACAGTAAGTTTGAAATTAGTACAAGTCAATAGTTTACTGCAAAGCAAAGCAAAATAAAATGAACAGAACATAATCAAGAAAAAAGAGAGCAAAAAATTTTAGTCAAGCTAATACTGTGAATGCTAAAAACCAAAAGAAAAGGAGGCACCAAGGAGCTGCTACAATCCTGATATATCTTATTGACCACCATACACACCAGCAATTTGAAAATGATGAAAAAGATGTGTTCTTCGACTTTTGAAAGTTGAAATTCTTAATTTGTATCCCACATGCAACAGAACAGGAAAAGCAATTAACACGTAACCTAAGTAAAAACAATCCCACGGCAAAAGAGGATTGGCACTACCATTGAAAAGAACTCAGTTGGCAATAAGAAATAAAACCTACCCGATTATTAAATCGTGAATTTCATCTTTTTGATATTTGCCTATTCACGTGTTGGTTATAATTAGCTATACTCATCTCTTCCCCAAGTGATGGATTCATTTTACTTATACTCTTTCCTTTAAAATCCCTCTTTCGCCTGTCTCCTTTGTGTCAATTTTCTCTTCTTATTCCAGATTCATTGATTTGAAAGAAGTTAGTAAATGCAACTTTTAGAATATATATCCACCTTTAACATCCTTTGTTAGGACATATGTTATAGTCAAACAAACATGAATGCATTTGCCCACCCCTTCTAACATTTGAATTAGCAGTACTCAACCAAATAGTAAATAATTGAAACGATATATATGGTAATTAAAAGAATGCTTCTTCATATGCACAAAGAATTCTACCATAGCCATTGATTACTTCATATCATTAACAGAAGGAAGATAAGAAGTTAAAGTATACGTGGTGCTGAATGTAAAACTAGAATTTCCCCTTTTTTTTTCTTTTTTCTTTTTTTTTTAAAAGAAATGGCAGGCAGAAATGCAAATTTGGAGAGATCCTTGATGCAAATGTCTCTACTTAAGCAACTCAAGCATATTAGAAAGACCTCACAAAAGGTTACCTTTTGGGAAAGGTTCCTAATAACTGAAATTTTCTTCACCAGCATTCTTGCATCTTCTGGCAAGTTAAACTGCAGAAGAAAATTTTCAATAAAAACTTATAAACAACTTTCAAATTGTATACATAAGTTCTTTTAAGCATATGATACCTGGTATTTGATTTGTGCAAGCTCCTGGATGTCAGACCACAAACTATCAGATGTAATACTCAAGTATGAGGATTGCTTCTTTCTTGTGGATTCTCCATTTTTATACTTGGCTTGTTCCTTGAAAGACTTCCCTGGAGCCTGCAAAATCTGCACACATTAGGTCTTGGGATTACCTGGACTAGAACTAACAGCATTTTGAGTATGTGAAGAAATGCAAATAAGCATAGCTAACTAGTATAGGATAAAATTCAAAAGACTCGATCTAGCTTTTCAATCTTCCATATAGACATTAATGTAATTTTGAATAAATGGAAATACTACTCTTATGCTTTAACATACATAAAAAACAAATAATTTCTCTCATAACATGATACGCAAATAAATTTAGAGCAAGACAGAAATTGGACATAAGATATTAAGTAACACTGAAAAATTTAGAGCAGTAGATCAATAATCACTTACCTTCTTTGAATTTTTGGAATGCGTATTGTTTGGAACACCTTTAACAGAAACAGTTTGTATATCTCCAAACAAACAATTGAAAAAATGTGAAATTGCATTCCCAAGATCATGATCCTCTGTATCCCTTAAGATGTCCTGCATGATAAAAAAAGTTAATGTTGGATAAACAATCTTCTAACCAACCCAAGGTACTATAAGCTACCTATAGTACAATATTAGTTTCAGTGAAGTGGCAAAGCAAGGCTTCGAGAAAAATATTTATTCATTATGAGTTCTGGAACGAAAGAGAATAAGCAATAAGTTGGGTGAAAAAAGAAATGTTCCATCATACATGATGCCCTGAACAGGACAGTTGGCTGGCACAAATGATAGCAGCAAAATTAAGCAGCATCAATAGCTATATCTAATATGAGAAAACCTTGGATAGAGTGGATGAAGGGAAATTGACTTGTTTGGTTGAGGAGGGGAAGTGATTTTTTATTTTATTTTTATTTTATTTTGTTTATTAATAAATTANACTAACAGCATTTTGAGTATGTGAAGAAATGCAAATAAGCATAGCTAACTAGTATAGGATAAAATTCAAAAGACTCGATCTAGCTTTTCAATCTTCCATATAGACATTAATGTAATTTTGAATAAATGGAAATACTACTCTTATGCTTTAACATACATAAAAAACAAATAATTTCTCTCATAACATGATACGCAAATAAATTTAGAGCAAGACAGAAATTGGACATAAGATATTAAGTAACACTGAAAAATTTAGAGCAGTAGATCAATAATCACTTACCTTCTTTGAATTTTTGGAATGCGTATTGTTTGGAACACCTTTAACAGAAACAGTTTGTATATCTCCAAACAAACAATTGAAAAAATGTGAAATTGCATTCCCAAGATCATGATCCTCTGTATCCCTTAAGATGTCCTGCATGATAAAAAAAGTTAATGTTGGATAAACAATCTTCTAACCAACCCAAGGTACTATAAGCTACCTATAGTACAATATTAGTTTCAGTGAAGTGGCAAAGCAAGGCTTCGAGAAAAATATTTATTCATTATGAGTTCTGGAACGAAAGAGAATAAGCAATAAGTTGGGTGAAAAAAGAAATGTTCCATCATACATGATGCCCTGAACAGGACAGTTGGCTGGCACAAATGATAGCAGCAAAATTAAGCAGCATCAATAGCTATATCTAATATGAGAAAACCTTGGATAGAGTGGATGAAGGGAAATTGACTTGTTTGGTTGAGGAGGGGAAGTGATTTTTTATTTTATTTTGTTATCAAGTAGAAGATTTTTTAAACCTGGAATCAGTTAAGAAAAAACTAAAAAAACATTTTCTTCCTATTTCCCCTCCCACCATTCCAAACAACGGGAGGAGAAATAGTTTTCTTTCTGCTAGGGATGGAATGCATATATTGGACTTTCCTTCCCCCGGCACCTCAACCCAATCCCTTCCCCCACAAATTCCTCTAGGACCAAACATTGACAATTGGATTGAATTCAATAACTTTGATTTCACCTCCCATCTGAATCTCCTTTTCCTTAATTGACATTCTTAAAACAAGATCACTTGATTTCATCTAGAATTTTCTCCAATCTCAATCTCCTTTCCTATGTATTCTCTCAACAAGATCATAGTAACATACGAAGAACAAACACCAAAAGAACATAATATTCGCAACTTCATTAAACAATAAAAAGGGTAGAACAACAAAATAAGTCAATCGCCTAAAGCAGGAACTAGTAAATTCTCCATTCAAGACAGCACCAAGCCAATACCCATACAACAATGGACATTGCGATTGAAACTGATAATCCCAAATGATTGACTGGCAAGCTCATAGTCAACCAGCACTAAGCACAAAAACAGTACCAAGATTTTGAAAATACTGTTCAAAGGTTGGCAATACTCGTGAAGAAAGAATCGTAATAAATGCAAAGAAGAGGCCAACGCTTAGATCTGGCTCTGCCCAAACTTTTCTGGTTCGCCCCAACATTCCCCACTTGTCCGACTGTTGCTGAGCAGTTTTTGGATATCAATATTCTAGGAGCCCAAACTATGTGATTGAATAAATCCTCCTCTATCTGATGTGGGTCAAGGGCTCCTTCTCCCTCCCCTTCTTCAAACTCCGATTCGTATTTTTCATAGAGAAATTCAATATGCAAGGCCGACCAAAAACTGTAGTATATTAGGAAGTTCACTTCTGATAACAAATAAAATACAACAAACAAAAACCAACTCCCACATCTCATGTCTGAAAGTAACTTCATACAAAGCCACTGTGTTAGGAAAGATAAAAATCAGGCAAGGTAGAATCAGTCACAAAATTCGAGAAAAAGCCATGTAGTTAGCACAACCATGATTCAAAGTTCATCACTGTCAGCCAGTTATTGGATAATCAAAAAGGGTATTACTAAATACTGAAAGTGTTTAATACACTATCGATCACCTTAAGAATATGCTTTGCAGATCTGACAACTATCTCATTGCAACAAAGATCCCACAAGTGAGGTAAATGTTTGGTCCCTTCAGCAACCTATAGAAAAAAATTAATAAAAAATTTCAGCCTGTAGATGGAGCAAACAGAGAAACGTAAAATCAGGCTTGGAAACTCAAGAGACAAATCTAGAATTCCTACAGAAAATGTTTGAATTTACAAGAAAATGACGTCAGAGGATGACAGACCAGAACCAATCAGGAACTCATTCTTACTTTTCCAATATATCGGACATTAACCCCATGAGCATGGAGTGCCTCAGTTAAAGTTTGTCCATCCATAGGTGAAACTTCGAGCTTGCAAAGATCTTGTATCAATTTCGGTAGCACAACATCTTTCACATGCAAACTTGCTCTCCTCACGTTTTCCTCATCTGCTGCTATCTCCTGAAGAACAATGCAGGGAAGAAAGTTAACATCATGGAATTCTAGCCAAATACTGGGTCAACGGAAGAGGCAGCACAGGAAGGACGAATAAGCTACCTCTTGACTCCCAGCGAGCTTAAATTCAGTAAAGACATTAGGATTGAACAACATCTCTTCAGTTGAATCTTTAATACTAGACTGAGAATCACATTCTTGCGATGTCTGCTTTTCACCTTCTGCAGGATCCTGCAAAAACCCATTCATAATCGTAATTGAACTACCAAGTAGGAGGGCGCGAATGAAAACACTAGCATACATGTCCACAAACACTGCACAACTGCTACCTGCACCATATAATAATAAATGTTGTGTAATGATATGAAAAAGGGTCTGATTATACGATTACATGAGCCAAATTAGCACTGCCTGATGAAATTCTATTTACCGCTGGATTAGAGCCTGTTTGAGCCCCATTGTCTCAACAAAATGCATTTTGGAATGGTATTTCGATGGAAAATGTGTGGTTAAAAAATAAGGAAATGTTTTGGATTTGCATATAATATTATTTTATTGAAGAATGTGGTTGAAAATAAGAGAGAAAAATGTATTTAGAAAATTATGGGAACGAGGGCTTATTAAATCTATTCCATTTTATGGAGGTAGTGAGATGCTCAACAAAAGGGCAGCCTATGTCATCAAGAATCCTATATTTGAACATGGATAGGCAAGCTCATCAGCCTACTGAGCATTAGAGCTTGCATTCTCCCTGAAAAAAGCTGTCCAATAAGTTTATGTGGACATCATCGGACTCCTGTAATGTGAACATACCACAAGTCCTGTCTAATTTAGCAGTTGTACCCTATGAAGAGGCTAGAGCTAAGAAAATTCATAAACTATGTCATCATTCAAGCACAATAAATAGATGCGTAAAGATTAAAGTAAGATCTCATCATCCATTTTGTCTGGGGACATATCAGATGAAAGCAGCCAATAAGTGTGGCAAGCTCGTGTACAATATTCTTAGTCCAGTATTCATGAAAATCAATTTACATCATTCCACTTTTCCTGACAAATAGCAGCTGTGTTGTACACTCATCAGAGTCAAGTTTGAACCTAAAACTTTCGACTCATCTGTAATCAATTATTATGAACCTACTGAGACTTGGGGAACTCAATTAGAAAGGGAATAAAATTAAATTTACAACAAACTAATTGCCGAAAGCTTCAACAATAAGAAACTTCAGAATCAGGTTTATTCCAACATAATTATCAACATCTGAATTATTTATGTCATAGTAGCACCAAAAAAAAAAAAAGGTTGTCAGAGTATATTATCATCCAATAATATGTGGCTTGCAATCTTGCATTACTTGTTAATTGTACAGATCAGTCGTGCATAAACACATAGTTCAAAAGAAAATTTCTCTTCAAATAAAAATGCAAAACAAGAGATCATGTAATAACAAAACAGGAGACACAAACACATCCCCCAAAATTTGAATATGATTTAATTGATGTCATGAGAATGATGAAATGTGGAAATGAGAGGCAACAAACCCAAAATAAAAAAGCTAAGTATATACACACCACAATTTTTATTTGTTGCACCACAGTTTAATTGCACTTAAGGTCCTCAATCTTTACTCATTATAACCTCTCTCTCAAGTTTTTTTGTTACATTCTCATCATCGACCTTCCATTAACTAGACCATCTCATTATTCCGCCCAAAAAGTCCATTGGGAGGTAAAACAACTTATATGCTCATCACATTTTTAAAAAAACAATAAATACAAAAGTGGGACAAAATATTTTCTGTTCATTTCAAAGCACGTAAACAGAATATTTTGATAGCAATCTTCGTTAAAGACAAGATGTGCTAGTTAATGGAAAGTTTGAGATAAGAATTCGAGGAAAAAATTAGTAACATAAATTCTACAATGGGCAAAGGTTGAGGACTTCCAAGTGAAATTAAAATGTGTACCAATGAAGACTTTGGTTCCAATAGCCACCCAAATCAAAATCACATTTTTTTGTTGAGAAGGCATTAGACACTTTGACATGCCCATATCTCAAAACTGCTTCTGAGTCACTGTAAGCACTCTAACATAGTTTCAAGTTGAAACATCACAGAAATTATTATCACATGGCCAAATTATACCTGTGTATCAGAACCTACTGATGTAGCATTTTCCACAGTTTTTACAAGGTCGGCGTTATTCACATTTGAAGAATCGGAGGCAAGGGGAACATTCCTTTCTGATTCACATGTGGACTTCGACTTCTCAGCCGCTTCAGCCTTTTTCATGAAGTCCATCTAAATGTTAAGAACGGAGAATACGCAGGCTAGTTTAGAAGCCATATTAAATGCAAAGCATATCTTACATGGCAAAAAGCGGTTATCAATTCAGGTCTCAATATACAAAATCTAGAACCAGGTCCAGTATAGTTAGCATCACGAGGAGTGACTCTCATCAAGTCCAAGAGATAGTGCCTGAAAGGAAAAGATTGCAACAAGAAAAGGAGATACAGCGTTAAGAGAATAAAGCAGGTCTAAAATATGAAGTCACTTTGGCAGTTGTTGATACTTAATATACACTCATACGTTTAGTGACTTTAGAATGCATACTACGTCTGAAGAAAGAAGCTATAAGAGATGAGGAAGGAATGGAAGTTCTAAAGGTCCGATCACTGCAATCTTTTACTGTGCATGACATCACAAGAAAATCAAATTCTAAATGTTGTAGATACCCTAACAACTCAAGAGAACCACCATCAGAATTGGATTACTTCCATTCCAATTCTTCGACAGTGGTCAATTAACAATTCCCTAATCAAGAGAACCACCATTCTAATGACCGCAATCACCTGTCATCACTACCAACAATGCCCTTGCATTCCACTGGTGCAGCTAGTTTGAAAACATTTCCAGATCCATCAAGGACAGTGTGCTCTTTCAGATGGAGACGTTTGGCAGCTTTCACAACCTAAAAATAATCAAAGATTTGGCATAAATGGCAGAGCTATTGGATATTTGTAATAATACAGTAAATGTTGGCACATCGGCATGAAAGGGCACTACAACATCAGGAAAAGAGGACAATTTTCTGCTCCATGTTTTATCTCCAAATGTCCAAGGCCAGAAGAAAGAGCTTTACAGAATGCGAAATATTGATGTGGCAAGAATTGAGAGTTAATATGCATTACTTCTGACTATGATTTTGGGATTTCAGCTTCATGCTTATGAGAAACATTATGACTCGAATGGCCAATAAACTCAAGTACACAGAATGCTCAGGCATGTGCATGGAAGCGGCACGCTAAAGCCTTGCATCAGCACACCTATTTTTTAACATAATCATCATTTTAAATAAGTCCACTTATCCGGTACAAGGTAAATTATTTTAACAGCTAAAACATCTTTTAAATTTTTTCATATGAAACTGTACCAAGCGTAAAAGCATGAGGTGCTATACATATAGAGCACATGCTTAAAAACTCTGATGCTACCAGGTCATTGAGTGTTCCCATCCCCAATCACACCCCAAAAAGAAAATACTAGGGTGGTTGAGAGCAACAATTACTTTCACAGGCTTTATGATACAATCAATGGAATGTCTCAAGTCATTTCCTGGACAGCGCAAAAATTAAGTCAAGCGAGATGTAAATGCATTTTTGTTTATAGAAACTGCATGAAACTCTTTAAAGTTGAAGAGTCGGACCATAAACAAAATGAAGATCTACATTTCTAAGGAAATCAATTAAAATGAACTTTTTCCATCAAGCTATGTTAGCTGGGTTAAGAAAAAACAGACCACTAGTGCATAAGCAGATCCTGCAGAAAAAAACTATAACAGGCAAGAATTAAACGAGCAGAGCTACACAAAGATGTTACAGGATTCAAAAGTGCTGCAAGCCTGCAAGTATTCGATGTCAAACTTCTGTAGATAGATACTTTACAAGTTAAGTCAGAGATATATGGAGGAAGCTAGAGAACTATGCAACAGATTATTAGAAAAAATGCCACAAGAATCAATTAAGATAAAATTGACTTGTAAAGTCTGTTCATTTCCTACCTTGGAATGAAAATCTTCATTCCAGCAAATTTTCTTGCCGTTGTCAACTGAACCATACAAAAGGGAGTCTGATTTATCCCCTTGAAGGATGCCGGGCAAGACGCTCTGGCCAAGCAGAAAAGAGGAAACAAATAAGTAAAAGAATAAATTTTATAGAGGAATCAGCATCCGTCATCATAATATTCAAAAGACAGGATTTAGCATCTCTTAACCAAAATTTTGTAGAAAAATGAATTCAAACCAAACAAATGATCATCATAAACCAACAGGACCGGAAGGATCATGACTAAAAATACACAGTTTAAGGGTGAAGAAAGAAAACAGGAACAAAATTGCAAGCAGCCAATAATAGCTAATGGTATAAAAAAAACCAATAATCATGCAAGAAGCTGAAGACAATAGGACGAAATCGAGATTCTTCCTCAAAATCCTACCAAACTGTTCTATACCAATCAATATTACTTGTCACAAACTTAGAGAAACCTGTCAAAGATGGGGATATTAAGGTCTGCACCTGTGCTACTACTCTATGACCTCTGTAATCAATAATCGCCATAGCAAGATTGTACAATCCAGGAACATCAGCTTCCTGGTATGCCTTGGTGCCTTTCAAATCATTATTTGCACTTGCATATGTGGCTTGCTCACTTTCAGCTAACTGAGCCTCGGCAGGCATGTCCGGAGACAGCGCCTCTTCGCCATTACTATTTTCCGTCTTGGGGACACCAGATTCATCCCCATCAGAAATGCTAGATGTACCTTGTGGCACATTGCTGTTTGACTTTTCACACAAACTCTGTGAAAGAGCAGTGTTCTCAATCTTAGAGTTATCTGCCAATGCTTGCTTTCTGGGCAACTGCTCAAGGTCCGCATCAACAGCAAAACTAAAGAATATATTGTTGTGAACATACCTATAACAAACAACAAAACAGATATTAACATAGCGCGGCAACATGTAATGGGAAGAGCAAAAAGATCAAAAATAAATTCTGTAGACACGCGCACCTGCTACCACTGAAGACCATTTAAAAAATTCAAATAGTAGATTCTAGAAAAGTCATTTCTAAGATTGATAAATGATACAAACTGATGAGATGAAGTGACTAAAATTAAGTAGTCACGGCTGTAATATTGAAATCTATTATTAGTGTTGTTATCTCTTTTTTGCTTCCTTTTCCCCATTTCAGTTGTGGATGTGGATGGTTATGAGAAAAAAATTGGGAGGGACCAGCATTTCCTTGGAGCAATTCCACATTTTATTTTAATATTCCTTCACTTTGAATCTGTTTTGGCAAATGGCAAACATCACTTTACCCTAAAGAAAGGTAAATTAGGTAATTGAGGTTATATTTCCAAATAAACGGAGTACCAAGCAAAAACATAGAATGAACTTTTTAACGAGAAAAAAAGTAGCATCTGATGTGAAAATTAAAATGACATGTAGATAAAGTAAAATGCAAAAGTACAAATCCAAATATACTGGTGCTAGGCTGGAGATGATCTCCAGCAGATGTATGTAGGGTGGCGAAACTAGCACGTGCAAGAAAAAAAAATTTTCAAGCATCAAATGGCAAAAGAATATTCACTATCAAAGCATGTCAAATGTTTTAATATTTCAGTTACCACTCACATGTGAAAGCACTCTGGATCAGTTGGATTGATAGGTGGAATACATCTGCTAATCACTCCAATGGCACCACTAGTTGCAGCATCAACAAAGTCAGAGGTCACCTTGTAGAGAGCTCTATCTCTTAAGATCCTACAATTCAAAGGACAAGTATCAAAGCTAAGTTAATATCTTCACACTATCAGCCTAAACAATGTCTACTGTGAAACTAAATGAGATGGAGTTGATTTCACAAGCATCAATCCAGCAGCAGGAGCAAATGATAAAGAAGTGCACCTTTCCTGAGGCGTTGTGTGTGGGAACTCACGACAAGACTGCAACTCTTCATTCCAATCTCTCTGCATGCCAATCAGCTCACTTCCAAAAGAAAGAGTCAGAGAATTTTCAGCCCTCGATGCATCACGTTTGTGATCTGAAACCAGAATGGCCCATGAGAGGATTGTTAACTCTAGTGAGGAATGTAAATTGTATGAGACAGATCTACGGTGCAAAACTGTTTATATATCTAGAATTTTATCTCTTCACAGTTGGCATAGTGTTTAATGCAGCCATTGCTTTTCCCACTATTTGAATTTGCACTGACATACATATTTATCTTTTAGTAATCAAGTAACAGAAGCTATACACAAGTACATGTACTGAGGATAGTAATATATTGATGTTCGAAAGGAAGCAAACTCAGCAAAGACATGGCAATTCGCAAGGAATACTTGGTGAGGGGCAAAATACTAATCAAAGTATTTTCACAAACATACGTTCTTTGTACAAAGAGAGGACAATGGGAAAAGAGTACTGTGTGAATGCTAAAAAATGTTGGGTGGGTAACTAAAGCATGGATATCATTTGGAATTCATATTTCTTTGTGCAAAGGAAATAGACAATGATGCGAGAGGGAACTTTGCAATCTTTGAAAATTGTTAAACCTGGAATAGTGGACTGTTGTTAAGGGCTTCTTTTGACCAAAAAAGGGGGGAAAAATAGGCCTATGCATTAGCTCATCTTTCAATAAAACCAGTAAGTAAAGAAGCAAACCATCTACAAAAAGGGGAATGGACAAAATTTCAACATTTCAGTTTTTCTCCTCTCTATGACCCACAAGCATCCAAGTGACTGTAAAAAAATTTTAACTTACCAGGAACAGGATACAATCCAAGCCATGAATTAGGTGGCAACAGAGACTGAACATTTTCAAAAGGATGTGCAGAGGCCTTCCGCTCCAAAATTTCACGAAAAGCTTCAACATGAAAAGATTGGGTAAGTGATACATTACTTCATAGGCAAATTATATATTTGGATTTCAAAAACATGTAAGTTCATTAGCTCCAACCACGTCATTGTTACCTTTCTTGAACTTAGGGCTAATCTTCTGCAGAAGTCCAATAAGTGTTGTGGCTTCAGAAGCAGTTTTGTTTGGCCTTGGATCTAGAACGTTCCCCGAGCTTGAGTTTACATAAAAACCCTTGGTTGTTCCGGTTACACAATATTTATTTCCTTCGAGGGTCAACACATCCAAATAGATCAAGTCTCCAGAAAGCCTGATGCAACAAAATGGTATTCAATACATCAGCGTGATTCTCAACCGAAAGCGAAGTGTCAGGGAAACAATAGTGTTCATGAAGTTAGATAGTGCTATATAACGTGAAGTTGTCTAGGAATGAAGAAAACCTTCTGTAGCCAGGAGGAGGATTAAACGAAGAGAAAACAATATTCTCCACACATTTGATCTCTTTGGAAGGCAATGACAACAAATTAGTAAGTGAAGCAGAGACGTTCTCCATAAAACCCAAATTGTCAAGTTCTCGCACTTCAGCTTTTGCAGCATCTACATGTACAGAAAGGTTGTTATGAGTTCAGTCCATAATAGCATCCGGGTCAAGTAGATAAGATAAGAAGTGCACATATTAAAAGGATAAAAATCATCATCCACATGAAACAAACATGATAGGCTAATCGCAAACCTCCTAGATTTGCAGACGTATTTTGCCCCGTCTCATGTTGTAGTGCAAGCATCGTGGACAGAGAAGAATGCAATGTTGAAAGAGAAAGCAACTCTCTTGTGCGATGAACATGAGCCCTGACGGATCTATCATCATATAACGCTGCAAGCAGTAGCTTTACATAAGAACCCATGTGTGCAAAAGCATATAATTTCAACTGCTAGTCTTCTTAACAGAAAATATATATCTTCTGCAGCTTTTGTGCATGTTTAAAAAGGTGACTTTGAAAATTGAACCAAATGCTTTTGTCTTCCAAGAAATATCTCTTTTATAGCATGCATCCAAAAGGTATTTCACAAATGATCAGTAGATGTAATTAACAAACTGATATTCCTATACAAGTATTGGTGAGAGAAGAAACCAAGTTGAAAGAATTAGGCATACCAGCAACCATCTCAAGAAAGCAGTTTCCAAAAGTGATATCAGCAACTTCAGAAACTTCATTATAATCTTCTAGATGATGAACAGAACCATCCTTTGTGTGCAGTAACAAATCATAGCAAGTAAAATAACACGTCTCAGGGGCATCAAGAAGAAATTGCCTCACATCCATCACAGAATCTCCAGGGCTCAACTGTAAAGACCAATCGATTTCTTAGACCTTAGAATGAAGTTTCAAACAAGCTCCATGATAAACATATTGAGGTTGACTGGTGATTGATTAAATAACTCCAGTGGTAAATGTGCCAAATAAGAGTAAGGGAAGTATTAAATTCCGCAGCTACTAGAAAGGAAAGAGTTAGATTTGGTAGTGAGAAGAAATCAGGTGATATTCTTGTTTCAAATTAAGAATAAATCCACTTACTTGAAGCTCAAGCTTATCGCCTCCTTGTGTCTTTACAGAAACAGGATAAAGTTGAATGTCAGCTGCACCATAAGACAGAGTTCCAGTTATATTTACATGTATATGAAATGTGTCTCCTTATGTGCGCGCATGTTGAATTTATATTTAGGGGCAGAAACCCCCACCCCCCTTTCACCCAAGCAATAAATGAAAAGAAAGAGAGGCTTCAATTATTGTACACACTCTGCATACAAATGCCAGCGAAATTTGACAAATAACAGCGATCACAAAAAATAAAAGACAGTCAATGGTTGACACAGACATATTTGGAACGAATGGGACTGGCGAAAGATTTGAAACGTAAATTAAAATGTGGCAGCAGTTTTTAATAAGAATTCCAATTCCAAGGCTTTAGTTCAGAACAGTGCACAAAAAGAACATCACATTTTCAAGATTCATAGGTTTGATATTGAATAGTTGTACCCAGATTTTATATCTTTTTATTCTAAAAAGTGAAAACTACAATAAGCTACATTTTATAATTAAAGGAAAACCTGGCATAATGATGTTAAAAATGATTGAATTTTGTTGCTCAAAGACAAAAGATCGAAAAATAGCATATAACCCACCTTGCTTACGCTGGGTCTGATTGGATGCATTTTGCTTGTCCTTCACCTCTGACTCCATGTTAGTTGAATCAGTAGCAGTGACAGTTCCATTTGCATTGGAACCATTCGAGCTATTATTCAATGGAGCATCAGATGACGGTGTCTGCTCTAAAGAACTTGCAGCACTTTGATGTGATCCTTTGCGATTCTTACCCCTGTTCGATTTGCCCGCCATCTTATCCCCTATCAGAGTTGCAAAGAGTAACTGTCAGTCTATTTAAGTTCCAGCTAGGAGTCAAATAATTGGCAAGCTGGGAATCTAAATAAACTCGAGCAGTGCATATGGTTCAAAAATGACATATTAAACCTACTAATATCTTCTCCTTTAAAATTCCAGCTAAGAGCCAATGATTGGAAAGCAAGAATCTACATACGAGTGTGTTCGATTCCAAGAAAAGGCATATCAAACCTACTATAAATATCACTGTTTTCACATCCCAGTTAAGTAATCATCATTTAATAAGAATGAGAAAAAAAATAAGCTTTTTCATCTTGTCCAAGCTTATTTTTCTTTCTACTTTAACCATTAAAAGAATTACATAAACTCGACAGCTATCACTCTCCAAATAAAGGCCAGGCTACATATCGTCCAAACACAAAATGAACCAATCCCCTTAAGTTCAATCTTACACTAACCATATAATTAATCCCATATCACGAAAATAAAAAATTTCAAAAACAACCCTAAAAAGCCAATCAGTAAGTAGCAACCATATTCTCAAAACCCAATTAGCCTATGAAGCATACCTTACAGTCTCATCCAGATAAACAAAATACGTGAACAAAAGTCAGCACCGAAACCTTACCGCAAAAAATTGTAAGACAGACGTCCCAAAATCATAAAATCACAAAAAACCAATACACCACATGGGTGTGCAAATGTATGGACGTTATGAAAGTAAAAGTTAGTAAAAATAACAACAAATGGCTTATACAGTAACTATTAATAACATTACCAACGGGGAAAGACAAGAATCAGAGCTCAAAAACTTGATTGGATTTCAAGAAATGACAAAATAAACCGTGTACGATGTGCGGGCAAATGGGTTTTTTTTTGGGTTTAGGGGTTGAGGTAGGTGGAAGAAGAGAACGGAGAGAAGTGGTGAGAGACGGCGGATTTTTTTTTGACTCCTTTTTATACACTCTTTATTGATGATTAGTATTTTTTTTTTTATATTTTCGAATTAATTTTAATTATCTGATCGAAATTGGCCCAGATAACTGATGGAATTGGGCTGTCTATGGGCCTTATGGAACAGTTTTTATGAACCCCAATTAAGGAATGTTTGAACAGGTTAATAAAATGGGAAAATTACCCCCAAAACCTACCTCTGAAATTTCAATTTTAAAATCCAGATTTTAATAGTTTTGTTTTCAAAAATCAAGTCCTAATTATCTCTTATATATATACACACACATACATACATGCATACACATACATACATACGTATAGACTACCGTTGTCAGCCCTTTATCCCATCCTACCCCATACCCTAACTCCACCACTTGTAGAAAACTCTCCCTCTCTGTATAATTGCAAAAAATTTGCAAAAACCTCTCTCTCTCTCTCCAAATATAAAACCTATCTCTCACATCATTTACTAATAAAACTTTCTTTCTTTATCATTTCCCTCTTTACCAACTTACCCCACACCCCCACCTAGCCCTACATCTTTGTATCTTCTGTCAAATTGATGGAAGCCCATGGTAGCAATAGATGCAGCATGGCGTGGGGAGTCGGAGAAGGTGGTTTACGACCGTGGGGCTCACTGTCGGCTCCAAAAATTGAGACTGAAATGTGCGTGTTCGGCTGGGTGCGAAGAACAAGTTTGTAAAAATTGGATTGTGTATGCTGTTTGATGATATAAGACTATGAATAAATGTCCCCCGATGAGTATGGTTGACTAGTGTGGTGGTACCGGCGTAGGCATCATCGGAGAAGGTGGTACCGCCCAAAAAAAGTCCATAGCTACTAGTTTTTTGCATAATTTTTGGTGTGTTAAGGACGGTAATAAGCCGGAATATTGGTCGGGGTTTGTAGAGGTGGTTGAGGTGGTCACGCTGGTAGTGGAGTCTGACAACTTGGGTAGTGGTTGGCCTGCTATTGGAGGTTTCAAAGGTGGCGCTCCGCTGCTTACAGTTGCAAGCGGTGCGATCTACATGTGATGGTGGTGGTGCGGTGATGCGGATGGTAGTTGGTATTTGTTGAAGGTGTTGGTTGTGTGCGTTTGGTTATTGATGTTGTTCGGAGTGGTGGTGGTGCCGAAGTGGCAACGGCGATGAAAATCGAGTGTGATCAAGTCTATATTCATTGTGATTGTCTTTGATCAGATTTATGTCACTTATGATTGTATGTGACTTGGTTACATACATGCACAAATTAGACAACATGGTATCAAAGTCATGTTGAGATAAAGTTGGTCATAGTTAGTCACAAATAACATTAGTTAGTGAGTGTAGTATTTATGGTCGTGAATTTAAATTGAATGTGGTAGTGGTGTTATATTGGAAGTGATGGTGGTGGCAAC